>LPNX010717141.1:0-124995 GCA_001517045.1 Pseudotsuga menziesii
CCTCATCATCATCACCATCAACATCATCATCATCATCCTCATCATCAACATCATGAACATCATGAACATCCTCATCATCCTCATTACCATCAACATCATGAACATCATCCTCATCATCCTCATCATCATCATCACCCTCATCGTCATCATCATCATCATCATCATTCATCATCATCATCATTCGTCATCATCATCCATCATCATCATCATCATGAACATCATCATCCTCATAATCATCATCATCATCCTCATCCTCATCTTCATCATCACCTTCATCATCATCATCATCATTACCATCATCAACATGATCATCATCATCACCATCAACATCATGAACATCATCATCATCATCCTCATCATCATGATCACCTTCATCATCCTCATCATCATCATCATCAACATCATGAACATCATCATCATCCTCATCATCATCACCATCATCGTCATCATCACCTTCATCATCGTCGTCATCATCATCATCATTCATCATCACCATCAACATAAAAAACATTTAGAATAATTAAAAAATTTACACTTTATTGTAAATATATATTGGAAAAATTTTCCTTTGAAATGTAACTTATAGGTCCATCTCCTTTTTATTATTATTTAATCATTATCAATTATCCATTCATAAAAATTTTTAAACTAAAACAACTTTATTTGGATTAGCTTATTGTTGAGTGGGGTTTTATGATGTAATGGTTGATCCATTTATTATAACATGTTAAGTATAATTTAATTAGAAAATATATAAATAAATTGAGATTTAATTTTAAAACAAAATAAAAAAATTTAGTAAACAAAATAATATATTTTTATGTAATATAAAAAAAAATTTAGTAAACAAAATAATAATATTTGAATTCACTTTCTTGATTGTGAAAATGGGCGGGACTGTGTATTTAATTTTTTTTTATGATTTGCAAATCGCGCACGCGTTTTAGGGAAGCAAAACGCGTGCGCGTTTTTGTCTACTATCCTAATTGGCATGCATGTTGGCAGCCTTGGGATTAGGTTTGGCAGGGTCGGGATTGCTTGGGATGATTTCTATTTTATGGATCAAGCGTGATTGACTTCATTCTACCATTGCATCTAAAAGGTCCATCAACTTCTTGCACACACCCATTGTTGTATATTTAATTAAAAATATTATATATAAGAAGTCTACTTCCGTATTTTATTTGTATTGGATTTTTTCGTTACGTATTTTTTTCCATATCGAATTGTATTCGTACTCGAATTATGCTACTATTCTTCTAATCATTGTTGAAAGATTTTTCTAGGCCTATTTTGGCCTTTATTGTAAACTTGACCAAAGAGTATTCTTCTAAACTATTGGCAAGTGGGATGCATAAAAAAATTGTAATAATGTATTATCATCTTCAGATATTGTTTTCGACATTCAAGTTTTGAAGAACAAAGGTGAAGGAGAAGGGGAGTGTGCTTTACAGAAAAAATAAAAAAAAATAAAAAAAAATAAAAAAATAAAAAAATAAAAAAAAATTTTGCTAAAAAATGGGTAGAGGTAATTGCAGATTGCAAGTTTATACTTTTGGAGGTCCAAAAGTGTTTTTCTATTGGGATATTTAATCGAGGAGGATCTCCACAATCAAAGAATGAAGAAGGTTTTCAATATCACCATAAGTATTCAATCAACAAAGAGCTTGCAATGAGATTTCTGATGCAATTTGAATGGGGTCGAATGGATTTCATTTGTGAAAGAAATTGTTACGGACAAAGGGGGGTTATTCCCCTTCTCAACAAAAAGTTCACAAGACATGTTGAACAAGTGTTTTTACACATCAAAGTTGAAGTTTCAATGGAACTAAGTAAAAGGGGTCAGAAATTAATTAATACTTAAGGGATCATAAAAATTCTCATGTATTTTCATTTAATTTGTAAAAAGGAAATTAAAAAAATGGTGTGAGAATCCACCTCACCCTTAGTTTCCTAGAATTAAGAGAGTGTTGAGATATTTATGGAAATGTTTAGATCTTCGTGGAGAAATTTGAGATCATTTATCCACTTATACATTGATGTGTTCCTAGATCCTAATTTAGAGGATCATGAGAGAGATATTCTCCTTGATGTGTGTAACTAGCTCTTATGTATGGAGGGATATAAAATCCTCTCGTGAGGAAAGGGAGGTAGAGAGTATTCTTTCGAAATATTTTCTTTGTATTGGGGAGAATAAGAAAGGAGTTCTTTCTTGTGCAATTTCATGTGAGAGCCTTAGGAGAAGGCTTCCCAAGATGGGAGAGAATGCCACATGATTTTGTCCATACAAAATCCATGCATGGTTCAGAGTTTTGACGAACTCGAAGATGTAGTCAAGATTTCTAACAAACTCCGTTATCATTTGGTTTTCATCATTTGGTATATGTATATTTGATTTCTCATTTTGTTAAGTAAAGATGCCATTTCAATTTACGTGCATAATTTTGTCCAATTGCTTATGTTTAATACTGAAATACAATGCTCATGGTTCACAAGCAAATAACTGTCAATAAAAGATCTTTCTATTGAAATTTTTTAATATAGAAAGTTCTTAGTTAAATTTTCATATCAGTTTGGATATTATGCATCCAAAGAGGGTAAACCACGGGAAACCAATGTTCTATTATCGAATAAATCTACTCAAGCGGACTCAAGCCAAATCTCCCTAGTCCAAGTGGATCTAAAACAAATCAAGTACATAATATAATCTACTTTCCTAGATCAAATAGAAATTCAAGTTAACAAATAGATTACTTATCTGCAATATGTAAATCCTCTTCTCTCTTTGTTGATCCAAGCTCCAGAGCCTTCAGATCTTCAGCTGCAAAACCCCGTAAAGCAAGTGGAAACAAGCAAAAAGTGCATGTGTATCTAAACAAGAATTGATCTAAGCTAATAGTTAAGGAAGAAATATTTAAACATTATCAACATAATAAAATTTATGGAAAGAGATTTGTATTAATGTAATTAAGGATATACATAGAATTACATAAAGAAGTAATGTCACAACATAGCCTTAACGTTGCAACCTTCCATCCAACAATCCAAGCCAAGGCCTCGAAAGCAAGATAGTAATCCTCAAAAAGGATGACAGAGATCACCTAGAAATTCCACTAGCATAATAGTACCATAGTCCTTCCTCCTCCAACAATGGAGAGAGGGTTCAATTTATAAGGCTAAAGGGATATATTAGATTGAGGATTAGGAGGAGGGATCTAAGTGATCTTCCCCATAGGTTAGGAACCGAATACCACCTCACCTAGATGATAGGTATAATCCTACACCTCATCCACCTTCGAGAAGAACCTCGAAGCTTTTTGTTTTCCCTCAAAACACCATCAGCGCACTTAGCAGGAAGGGAAAGAGCGTCGTCGGTGCTTCTAGCATGAAGGGAAAGAGTGGAAACACACCTTTATTTAGGAGAAAGAGCATCTCCAACACCTGTAGGATGAAGGGAAAGAGCGTCAGCCTTCCGAAAGAGGGAAAAAAGGCAGAAACAACCTCAATATCAATCAATTTTAGCAGAGAGAAATTTGGGGATTAGGAAAAGGGTTAACACATGGATCAAGAGGACAAGATTTCGGTGTCACAGAATGCCCCCAAAGCATGAAGTTAGAGGAATGCGATAGGTGAATGCTTTGTGAAGTGAAGAAATCAAAGGCAAGGATGTTGGTTGGAATTTGTTGTAGTACAACTGACTCAAATTTCATATGACTCATAGCATGGCTGCTAATCAATACAATACAGATTCATGGTAGTATAGACCGACTAAACACAATCATGGTGTTGGAATATATTATATTCCTTGGAAGGTAATAATGTCTTTGTATTATGTCAGAAGTTGTCTACAATCTTATGTAAAAGAGTAATACCATATTTATATGGTGTTGTATTTACTTGTGTAGAGTATTTATCCATGGTATTGTATTAAGAGATGTTATTTTGGAGAATTATATTATCCCACATGAAATATGTGAGAGTAATTCCTCCTCGTCTCTTAGTATATAATAGGGTCAAGTGAGTCTCTACATATTATGTATTCTTGATGTAGCAGTGGTACTATTGTGACACTATTGTACATCATCTATATTCTTTGGGGTATCTGTGCTTTGCTCTCTTGTAAGACTGGAGAAGACATTCTGGAGATAACAGAAGACTACCTTCCCATGGATGTAACCCATTAGGATGAACCACGTATATCGGTGTTCTCTTGTCCTTTTCTTTTCCCATTATTATCTTTTATGATATGTTGTCGGTTTCTTAGATAGGTTGACTAGTTTATGTAAAAGAGTAATACATTTAACCCATAGTTATATGGTGGTGTATTTACTTGTGTAGAGTATTTGTCCATGGTATTGTATTAAAAGATGTTATTTTGGAGAATTATATTATCCCACATGCAATATGTGAGAGTAATTCCTCCTTGTCTCTTAGTATATAATAGGGTCAAGTGAGTCTCTACATATTATGTATTCTTGATGTAGTAGTGGTACTATTGTGACATTGTTGTACATAATCTTTATTCTTTGGGGTATTTGTGCTTTGCTCTCTTGTAAGATTAGAGAAGACATTCTGGAGATAATAGAAGAAAACCTTCCCGTGGATGTAACCCATTAGGGTGAACCACGTATATCGGTGTTCTCTTGTCCTTTTATTTTCATGTTCTTATCTTTTATGATATGTTGTTGGTTGCTTAGATAGGTTAACTAGTTTAGCTTGACTCTACTATTCAAACACATGGCTACTAGACACAAGCATAGATCCATGACGAGATGATAACACAACCACGACCAATACAAAGTGGATCTGTGTAATATGACTCAAACAAACTCCATTGCAAGCTGGGCAAAGATATCTGACAACCCAGGGTCTTCAAGCTAAACCCGTAACGATACGAATCTAACCATGTGATTACAATTTCTTGATGTCAAACATGGTAGAAACCACTTGATTACCATTCATTAATGTAAACTATTAACAAGTGCCAGGGAAATCACCATTGATGTCAATGATTCCCAAGGAATCTCAATACATTCTTCCAATATCGGTGTCCTCTTGTCCTTTTATTTTCCTGTTCTTATCTTTTATGATATTTTGTTGGTTGCTTAGATAGGTTAACTAGTTTAGCTTGACTCTACTATTCGAACACATGGCTACTAGACACAAGCATAGATCCATGACGAGATGATAACACAACCACGACCAATACAAAGTGGATCTGTGTAATATGACTCAAACAAAATCCATCGCAACCTGGGAAAAGATATCTGACAACCCAGGGTTTTCAAGCTAAACTTGCAACAATACGAATCTAACCATGTGATTACAATGTCTTGATGTTGAACATGGTAGAAACCACTTGATTACCAGTCATTAATGTAAACTGTTAACAAGTGCGAGGGAAATCACTGTTGATGTCAATGATTCCCAAGGAATCTCAATACATTCTTCCAAGTGTGAATTAAGGACTTGGAGTCGAACACTTGGTAGAATCTTTCAATCAAGAGTCAATGATGTAAGCTCATGTTGAAAGCGAGGTAACATTTCATTAAGGCATGCAGGCCCAAGGTACTTGTATTGGTTTCTAAGTCTAATTCCTAGATGAGGAGTTGAATTTGACAGGAATAGACTCGTCAAAGAAGGGCCATGATGAATCCCTCATCATCGGCATGAAAACACGATCAAATATGTTTGAAGTGAACCGGACAGCAGAGTGATGTACAAGACTGACTCAGGGATGACCAACATGATAGAAGGTAAACTGACTATAGATAGATGACCAAATTTCTCTTGAACATGGGCATGGCATGACTTGGCAGTATTGACACAAGAATGATACCAATCCCCCAATGCAAGTGACAACGAGAGTATTCTTGGAAAACTCAAAGAAAGTAAGAAGACTCATGGAATTAGTAGGACTCAAAGACAAATGAATTACCTAAGTACTGAAATGCATATGCAAATGAGTGCCATGTTCAAGAGTAACTATGTACTGCCATAACAAAATACAAACTCTTTCCTTAATTTCCCCATCATGAAGGATGAGTGCCTCTTTTCATTTTTATGAGTTCAAAAAGGGTAGCAAACACTTGTTTTAGCTCATCAAGCGATGAGTCCATTCTCATATGTTTTACAAACCTGAGAAATGAGGGGTTCATTCCTAGAAAAGGGTCCTTCATCGTTCAATTTTACGAGTCCGATGAAAGCAAACTCATTCATCGTTTCATGTTTAGAGATTCTGAAATTACTAAGAAGACTCCAAAATGGACTTTTTCATAAATTTAGTCCCCAAGGCCTGAAAAAAGTATAAAATAATGCCCAGGAGAACTCTTCCAGTCATGATTGGATGGAGTATACATTTTTTGTAAGTAGTGCCCCTTGGTTCGAAAAAGGGGTAAACTATCACCAGGAAGACGAATCTTCAGGTCCTTTTACGAGCATGAAGAAGACAAGTTCACTCGGTAATCTTTTCACATTTTAAGAGTCCAAAAAGAGATTAAAGAGGGCTCTATTAAGGTTCTTTTTTCATGATCCAATTTTAACGAGTCTAAAAAACAGTAAAAGTACACTCGATAACTCTTCACTAAGTTTTTAATGAGCACGTCGAAGGTATAAAAGTCGCTTGAAACCTTTCTCATGTTTGAATCTAAAGCACAAAAAAGCGATAAAGTAAGCTCAAACCAGTTTTCATGTTTTAACCAGAGCACGAAAAATGAAAAGTAAGCTCAAAACCGTCTTAGTGTTTTTAACGAGCTCGAAGATTAGTTGAAACAATGCTCAGGGTGTCTGCTTCATTTTTAACGAGCTTGGAACAAAGAAAGAGCTATGCTCAAAAGGGTCGTTTCATGGTTTAACAAGCTCGAAACTGAGAAAGTATGCTCAAACCAGTTTTCATGTTTTAACCCGAAAACAAAAAACGAAAAAGTAAGCTCAACTCCATCTTACTGTTTTTAACAAGCTCAAAGATCGATTGAAAGAATGCTCAAAGGGTCGTTTCATGGTTTAACGAGCTCGAAACAGAGAAAGTATTCTCAAAATGACTTCCATTGACAGGTGATTTCCCAACATGATGTCCAATGTTTAGTACTTACCCCTAGTATAATTGTCAAGTAGCTAAATCCAACATAAAGAGGTAGGGTTCTTCATGCCCCCCAAGATTGGATTTGTCTTCTTTGCAAGCATATGAAATCAAGGTTCGAATATTGAGTCTTGACATAATGGAAGAATCTGTTTCATTTTTTAACGAGCTTGACACGAAAAAAGAACTCTGCTCAAGGTTGGTTTTATTTTTTAATGAGCTTGAAACCAAGAATAAACACTGCTCAAGGTCAACCTGTTTCATTTTTACACAAGCTCAGAACATAAAATAACTATGCTTGTGGGGACCTATTTCATTTTTACACAAGATTGAAACAGGAAATAAATATGCTTGTGGGGATTTGTTTCATTTTTACACAAGATTGAAACAGAATAAGAAATATGCTTGAGAAGACTTGTTTCATTTTTACGCAAGCTTGAAATAGAAAGTAATTATGCTTGAGGACATTCGTTTCATTTTTTCATGATCTTGACACAAAATGGGAACTATGCTCATAGCATCTATTTCATTTTTTAACGATCTTGACACAGAAAAGGAACTATGCTCAAAACATCCATTTCATTTTTTAATGAGCTTGACACAGAAAGGGAACTCTGCTCACTGGGATCTGTTTCATTTTTTAATGATCTTGACACAGAAACAAACTATGCTCACTGGCATCTGTTTCATTTTTTAACGAGCTTGACACAGAAAATAACTATGCTCATGGGTGCCTGTTTCATTTTTTAATGAGCTTGACACAAGATGGGAACTATGCTCACAAGGTCTGTTTCAAATTTTAATGACCTTGACACAGAGAAAAGGAATTATGCTCACATCCATATGTTTCATTTTTTAACAATCTTGACACAGAATGGGAACTATGCTCATGAGCGAGAAGTTCTAAGCCAACATGATGTCCAGAGGTTGGTGGGTTTCCCCCTTACATAATAATCTAGAGACTAAACTCTAGTATGATGTCCAGAGGCTGGAGCCATGCCCCCCATTTTACCTATGATGGGAAGAAGCTAACTAGAAGGGGAAGGAACCACAAGAACATGTGGGACATTCAGGGAAGTCTGATCATTAGGAGTCATACAATGATCAGGTTTAACAAAGGAAAGCTGATCAACAGTCACAATCTTCCCATCATGGGGAAAATACATCACTTGAAAGAGTGTGGACCCTGCAGCTTTCATGGCGTAAACATAATCTTGGCCGAGGATCAGATTAAAATCTAAGGGACCTTGGACTACCATGACATCAATACAGATAGTTTTTTATTCCAAAGTAATAGGAAAATGAAGAAGGATCCCTAAAGGCATAGTAGTTCTTCAATTAAAACCCAGTATCTTATCGGTGGATTGCACAAGCGGAGGAGAACCTATGGCTTGCCAAGAAGTAGAGGATAGAATACTAACAGAAGCCCCTCCCATCAACAATAGTGTGGATTATACTCTTAGCAATAACTCGCACAACTATTTGGAAAGGAATGCTTGAATTAAGATGAGATTCTATTACGTTACTCCAGTCAAAGGAAATAACCTCACTACTTGAAGAGGGTTCCATCGAAAGAGACAAAACTTCCTCTTGTGTAGAACAATTGGAACTAACTATGAAAAAATTCAGCTAGATGGTTTTCACTCTCAATTAAAAGAGAGGAACAAGATGAAGGTTGTGTCAAAGTGACTACTTCATCCTCAACACTCTATAATGAAAGAGTGGGATCGGGTGGAGATGACATCGACTCGACCACTTTAAATTCACTCTCCAAAGGGAGAGCGGGATCAACCGAGCTTGGAACTGGATCGATCGCTTTGACTTCACTCTTCAGTGGAAGAGTGGGATCGACCAAGGATGGACTTGGGTCAACCATTTTATCAACCAATGGTATGTCAAGGGAAAACTTACGATAACCATTTGGAAGTCATTGCCAAGAAACAGTAATATCTTCCAACAACTTAGAAGCTTCATCCATGCAAGGAAAAAGTTAAGTACGATGCATGTCCTTACATAACAAGCAAGGATACTTTAATTTTCCTTTACAAATTTTAACCATAGAGTCACTGATTGACGAGGCATCATCAGCATGATGACCAGAGACTGACAACACGATATTTTTAGACCACACTTCTGACACATAGGAAATACCGGGACAATGCTTGAGAAGGTGATCACCCTTGCAAAGTCTACAAGGGAACTTAGGTTTACGTGAGCCAAAAACAGGTACATCAATAATCCCAGCAAGATGATTAGTGGTTGGTGGCCTTCCAACATGAATATCAGAGGTTGGAGCTATGACCTTTTGCTTAGTGTTCTTCTTCTTAGCCTTCCTTTCTATCTTCTTCTTACCCACCCATTTACTAACATTAGAGTTTTCAATAGGTGAAGAGGAAGAAAGGGAATTCAATTCAACATTCAAGGAAGAAGGAGAAGGATTAACATGAGGTAGATGCTCATGTGGTAAAGGACCAGGATCCGACACAAAGGGTGCATTTGGTATGACAGGATTGGAGAATAACCACACAGGTAATCCTATATTCAATCCAAGAGTTCAAAGTGGCCATAAAGGGAGGACCAACAACTCAACAAGGGGGAGAAACAAAATACATACCCTGAAAAGGGGTCTCTTGACTGGTGGTCCCAGGAGTCTCCCATATCTGAAATCTCTAAGAATAATGAAGTACCACACAAGTCAAACACTACTCAAGTCTAAAATCAACAAGCAAACTATGTGAATAGGAGTGGATCAAAATTCTGGACTCTCATGGGATTATCAATGCACCAAAACTCGCTATATACTGTACGGTCCAATAGTGAAACACGATAAGGAGGATTGGGACCATACCTTTTCCTAAACACCCGACTACCTGGAAGGCATGTGCGTAGTAATCTCCCTAAGTGTTTTTCTTGGTGTATTGTGATGCCAAGACAGCCAAAAGGTTAACTGAGTTGGTCACGGGAATCCTAATAGGGTCTCCCAATATACACTAGGTACGGGGGAGCTCAACTCTGTAATGGTGTTGTCTAATGCACAACCGTACGAAAGGGGCCCTCCGATATACAATCAAGTACATGAAGTACCTTTAGATATACCTCAAGGGTACATGAAAGGTTAATTGATACACCAACAGTACATGGAGGAACCACTCAGTCCCTGGAATGCAGTGCGTGCATAAAATGACAGCTGCCACACTTAACGACGTCGGATCTCATCACTAACTCACATGCAGTTACTAAATGATTTTAAACCTAAACTAGCGTTAATTTTATCTTGAGCGGTTAATTGGATGCATGAAGTGTAGATAGGAAATGTAAAAAGAATGCAAATCCTAGCTACAATAAAATGCACATTTCTCTTTCAATGAAAGCTACCTAAGGTAGGGAAAGAGTTTTCTGTTAAGGAAGACAGAAATCAAAGATCTAAGAAAACCAAGTTCTAGTCAAAGCTAAATATGAAGCTTAATAGATCAATATCAAATACAATTCTTGAAACTACCTATGAATTCATACACAAGCCTAGGGGATTCCGAGGGGTGGTGCACCCCCCTGGCATGAGGGTTTTTGGGGGTTCATGGGCATGAGCCCCCGAGAAAAAAAATTTGGCTTGTTTTTTTTTCTTAAATTTGCTTCTCTTTTGATTGAGTTTTCTCTTTAAACAAATATGAATCTGAACAATCAGGAAAAGAATAATTATTTCCTATAATGCACTAATTCTAACTTTCTGCAATAATAGTCCAAAAAGTGCAAACGAAATCAAAGATACAACACATCTTAACAATGCACAAAACAAAGTAAAGAAGCACTTTGATTTTCAAATGCATATATCAAAATGAAACTTTATAATTAAACTATTTTCATATTTACAAACTTAAAATGAGGACATATCTACAGCACTCCATTTATTCATAAATAAAAAGGAAGATGATAAGCACCCAAACAACTCCAAAACAATCAAGAATTGCTCCAAATCAACCAAAATGAAACCAAAACTAAATGAATGAGGGGAGGAAGGGTTTGGAGATCAGATCTAACTATCCAAAAAGATCTAAAGAGGTCTAGAAATGTGATTAGGAATGCCAAGCAAGAACTAACAAGTGGAGGATTGAAATTTCCTACCATAACCAGGTCATTCACTTGACTAGTAAAGCATCCTAAAATCAACAAAATCAACTCCAAACAGAGATAATGTTGGATCTAGGGGTGGTATGGCCATCATATGCAGCCTAAAAACCATAATCCATCAAACCAAAACCCAAAAAAGAAGGAAATCAAGCTAAAATTTGAGTTTCAAAGGGCAGCGCACTTCCCTATACAACACCAGAGTGCCTAAGAGGGGTAGGCGCACTTTCTCCACATCGCAAGAGCGTTGATGGTGCACTTACTTCACTACACAAGAGCACCAACGACACACTATCTACAATGCACAGGAGCGCCAAAGGCTCACTATATCTTAAGGAAAAGAGTGCGAGTGGAGACAACACTTATGAAACTGGAAAATAATACCAGCAGCGCTCTGTATACACAACCCAGGTGCGTCAGTGGAGAAACAAATGGGATAAAAGCCAGATTTCCTATGGAAGAAGGGAAAAAGGTATAATAGTGATCCAAAGAGCATCAAGAGGGTGTAAGACACTCTTCAAAGACAAAATATAAAGGAGGGAGGTTCTCTAGAGGCTAGTAAAAGGATTGATAAACAGATATGAAATAAAAAACAAAAGAAATTGGATCTATGCACATCCCTAGCAGAGTCACCAAATTTGTTATCGGATAAATATACTCAAGTGGATTCAAGCCAGATCTCCCTAGTCCAAGTGGATCTAGAAAAAATCAAGTACATAATATAATCTAGTTTCCTAGATCAAATATAAATGCAAGTTAACAAATAGATTGCTTACCTACAATATGCAAATCATATTCTCTCTTTGTTGATCCAAGCTCCAAATCCTTCAGATCTTCAACTGCAAAACCCTGTAAAGCAAGTGGAAACAAGAAAATAGTACATGCGTATCTAAACATGAATTGATCTAAGCCAATAGTTAAGGAAGAAAGCTCTAAAAATTATCAACATAATAACATTTATGGAAAGAGATTTGTATTAATGTAATTAAGGAGATACATAGAATTACATAAAGAAGGTGTTAGCTCTCCAGGAAACTACCTAGGGTTATAAGCTAGGTATGCCTGGTAACTTAAGAATTCAATGTTTTTTGTGTTTTCTGAAAAGGTGGATCAATAGGACAATTAAAAGACTAAGCAGTAAGACAACATACCATGCCTCTAAATAAGCCAGTGCTTCGAGGAATTAAATATCAGCCACAGTAAATAATCAAGGTATGAACAAAAACATCCGAGATGTCCAAATACATTGAAATGCAGGGTCATACAAGAATATAAAGAAACACTAATTCATCCATGAGCTATATCAGAAGGTGACAGTTCTGAACAACTGAACTGAATAGAATCAAATGTAGAATAATGAAAGTGTGGACAGACTGATATCTAATAACCAAAGGAAACTGTGATTCATATAGCAGAGAAGTGTCCAGTACATAGTCAAACATATGTCCCAAATCGAACCCCTTTTCAGTGTGAGTTCTTAGGCTTTTAAAGCCTTTACAAACAGTTTCCAGATCCTAAAAGCATGGATCTGTTAAATTCAACTAAAACATTAACTGACAGTCAAAACAAAAAGATAGGGACTGATCCCTAAAATCAAGGAAATTCTGATATGGAGATCTCCTTCAAAAGCTCGGTGGTTGGTGAAGAGAAGATGGCCTCCCAAGGCTCAGTGGGCTGAGTTTTGGTACATAACAGAACCAATCCCTAGAAATCTGGAGATGATTCTTTGACTGTTTATATTTAGCTTGACTTGGGTTTTCATCCTTTGGAACAAATATGACTTTCTTTGTACCACTCAACTCTAATATTTTCCTCACTGCAGAGCTTCACAACCTTAACATAGAGCTTTTCTGGAAATTAACATTTCCTGTTGATCTTGCAATGAAGTATCATCATTCAGATTTACAGATAAATTTTGCAATGGTTCACCAATGTTTAATGCAGAATGCCCTTGACTTCTGCCCATAATATCTTGGCTCGAATAATGAAAAGATACAGCCTGTTTAACATCTGAAGTTTCAAACTGCTCATTCTTTGCCTACTCCTGGTCGATTCATTTTTATACGAGCAACTGTAAACTACCACAACAAAGTGGGCCAAGATCCTCCATTGTGATATGACCAGGGTGTATTCTTGGGATCATTGCCAGTGATGATCTGCCATTCTTGACCTTGAGAGCTAGATAGCATATTTTATAGGCATGTCTGCAACTAAATCATTCCACTTGCTCAAATAAAATTCAATACAGCATTTGATTGTTCTTCAGTTGCAAGATCGCAAACTATAGACCACAAGTTGCCAAGTGAAAAGAAGCGGAAGTCCATATGAGCAGGCTGTAAGTTGCCAATAAAATAACCTCCACGGTCAGGCATCCATTTTACCAGCCATGGGGAGATCTGGTCTGGATAATGTTGAATTTGTTTACTGCATCATATGAGTACAATCTTGTTCTCCAGGCCACTGAGGATAAATGGGCAAATCACTTGAAACATCCATCCTAGGCCGTTTGGCATTTGCATTCATAGATAAAGAGCTTCATTTTTCCCAAATGTATTATGAGTTCCCGGTTGAGTTTGTAAAACTTCTTTATTTGGACGCTTGACATCAATCACTGTTTCGGGCATGGAAACGCGAGGTTCTGCTCCAGGCCATCGTGTCTGCTGTAGAAAAGGAGAAACGAGACTTGCTGAGTGTCTGCTAAGGAAATAAGAACTTGTTGACCCAAACCCGCCGCATCTTCATCTTTGTAGAGGGGCGTGTCACTGCCATTCAGGCGAGCAAACACCAACAAGACCATAATGGGTATATAATGCACAAAGAGACTAGCTCTTAGACCAGGCCAAACCAGCAATAGTCTCATGTTTGTCGCAGGGCCTTCCGAAGCTGTGCTTATGGTTTTGATTGAGAGTTCGATACGATGCCAATTTAAAATAATGATCCAGACAATTGTCCCGCATAGAGCAAAGATAAAAAAAACATTTCAATCTTCTTCAGATTAACCGATGAAATATGGATTCCTATGACATCTGCTGTGGGTCTTCCAAAACTAATGGCTTCCTCAATCTTCTCTCCTCTGTCGTGACCTGACTCAAAGTCATGGATAGCGTTTGGGCATGTATCTCCAATGTTCTTGCCCAGGCAAACAATATATACACTACAGCCTAGGGCTTGTAGAGCTTGGAATGGTACCATTACCTCATAATTTTCTATAAAGTCCCTGCATAGAAAAAGAATGCATTTGCCTGAACCAGTGACCTTTGCTCCCAGTGCTGCAAGCGATCCTTTCATGCAATTTCTTACCCAGTAACATTTTTCCATTCTTGAAGCGGGCACCAAAGGAGATTGAGAAGAGCAATTACCTAGAGAACGGCATAGTAAGCAGCGATGATATATGATTAAGTGTGAGTTATCTTGCTAATGCTCTGCTCTCAATGCTTAGCCAAACTTTTGTCATCATTAACTTGCTAATGTGTCGCTTAGAATCAGGGAATATGTATGTGATAGACAGATAGTCTTTCTTTTCCACGGATCTAGGAAACGGTGTGTTTGTTGAAAACAAACTCCACTACTTAATGATGACTAACAACCCAAGTATATAGAGGATTTTTAGGCAGCACTTTCTCTCCAACTGCAATGATGATTCAGGCTTGCTTGATATTGGAGCGTGCAAAAAGCACGATTTTATTTTTTGCATATTGAAACATTTTCGGCAGCTAAGTTCATTCTGGTAGACTACTTTAGCTGTGGAAACTGACCCCTTTCGGCAGTTAAGCAAACCTCCACAGACTTAGTTAACTGCCGAAAGCTTAAGTTTTCAAATTTTGAAGCCCAAGACTCACAGATATAAAAAATTTAACCCATTCTATCACCCAAAATGACGGTGTACTTTTTGGGAGATAACAGAAGGAATGTCACAACCTAGACTTAATGCTGCAACCTTCCATCCAAGAATCCAATCCAAGGCCTCCAAAGCAAGATAGTAAGCCTCCCAAAGGATGATAGGGATCACCTAGAAATTCCACCAGCATAATAGTACCATAGTCCTTCCTCCTCCCATAATGGAGAGAGGGTTCAATTTATAAGGCTAAAGGGATAGAGTAGGTTGAGGATTAGGAGGAGGGGTCTAAGGGATCTTCCCCATAGTTTAGGAACCGAATTCCACCTCACCTAGATGATAGGGATAATCCTCCACCTCATCCACCTTCGAGAAGGGCCTCGAAGCTTCATTTTTTTCCCTCAAAACACCATCGGTGCACTTAGAAGGAAGGGAAAGAGCACCGTCGGTGCTTCTAGCATGAAGGAAAAGAGCATCGACGCACTTTTATTTAGGAGAAAGAGTGTCTTCGGTGCTTCTGGCATGAAGGGAAAGAGCATCAGCCTTCCGAAAGAGAGAAAAAAGGCAAGAACAACCTCAATATCAATTAACTTTAGCAGAGACAAATTTGGGGATTAGGAAAAGGGTTAACACATGGATCAAGAGGACAAGATTTCGATGTAACATGTTCACACTCGAACAAAAAATATATTGTTTTTGGGAGGTCAAATGTCATATCATTTCAATTCTCCTTTGGAAGGATGCCACGACTATGGGTAGTAGCATAGGCTTCCATGCATGGGGTCTTCACTTGTTGAACAATATCCTATCACATTAGTTCATATTGTGGGTTTTAAAATTATCAAAAATTGAACCAATATATTGCAGGTATTGGGGGGGATGAGGGATTTTAGTTGGGGGTGGGTAGGGTGGTGTATAAGGATTGAGGTATAAAAAGGGGTGGGGAGGAGGTTTTAACTATTGGGAGGGGGTTTCAACAAAAATAGCTTGGGTCAATATCTCTAGAAATTAAGGGTATTCTTTAATATCCCACGATCGTACATGCTATGTGAGAGGTTCACTAAGTAAATTCCCCGTGATGCCATGGAAGATGGATCATTTACTCTTATTCCTATGGTTTGTAGCATCGCGTGAGTCTTTTACATGATTTTTGGGGAGCTCCCTCAGTCTTTATGTGCTAGAGCTTATTGAATATTTCACTAAAAGAAGGCGTTGACCATCCCAACAATACCGCAAAGAGACCCCTCTGTTGTGCACCATAATGCAACATCGTCTTGTATTCATGCCCTTTATTATACCAGTACAAATATATATCAATCATGCATGCCTACGGGTTTAAGTTAAAGCATTCAACTCATTGGTCCTACATCCCTTGTTGGAATCCCATCCTTGAATATAGATGAAAACATGTAAAACATATGGCATCTGTGAAATTATTGTTAATTAAATATCCAAAATTGAGTAATATCCTACCCTGAGTATCAGAGGTCTACCACAAATAGTGTAGAAGTTGTGAATATTTCAAATCCCAAATCAGAAAAATGGAGATTCTCTTCAACATGGGGGAAACTTGAAGAAGTGAACCCTGAATACATATTTGAGGATGTTTGAGTAAGATTCAACTCGAATTCGAATCTGAATTTCCCACTATTAGTGGGTCAGATCTCAGATTGAATGCTTTGAAGGGAGATGAAAAATACCAATGCTTAAACTTGGATGATTGAAACAGTGACTATGGCACTCATATCACATTTTTAATGCGTTTAGATGCTTTATTTGGATTCATATGAAATGTTCCATGTTTTCTACAAATAATTTATGTTGCCCTCTGTGTATACGTTTTTCGTGTCATGACCAATTTTGTGCATGACATTAGTTTCCTCTTTCAAACTCATATCATATTCACTCATTATTCTACTTGTAATGCACAAGGATATGTGTTTTTTACTATGGCTTCATCTCAATCTGTAACTAGGGTGTGTCATATTCTCCTATCCCAATGTTCGGTTTGTCTTTGCTTGAAAATGGAAAATATTCAATGTGTTTGCTACCACATAACTACACCTTCAATTATTTTCCAATCATATCTCAGTGGGTCCACTGCATGCAAGGTGTACCTGGCATTGTATTCCATGATATACGTATGGATTCCTAACATATTTCCCTACGCACAAGATGTGTGTCCACTGCATTGTCTAGTGGAGGGTTATTCCATGCGATGAAATGGAGATACTTGAACCCTACTACTATAAATGAGGCTCAATCACAATCATATTTCACTATGTTGAAATGGCCCCCTCAACTATCATGTTTTCATGGCTCAAAATAAACTCACCAATCTCTGCAATGTTTCCCACCTTTCGACATGTTGTCACCTCAATTTCTGTCATCTATCAAATTTTCTCTATCACTAGACAACCTATGTATAATTCCCTCTCTACTACCTATTGGTTACCCATTAGGGGAAATTTGGGTTAAAATCGGGCCTCCTAAGGAAAATAATGAAATAATAGTAAAGAGAGAGCAAAAAACCCATTTTTTCTCTTGTATTTTCAAATTATCTCCTTGTAGGTTTACTCAAATTTCAGGCGGGAAAACTCGTTGGATGCGGAATTGAATTATGCATCCAAAGAGTACCCATACTTCACACTTTTATCAACACAGGCATCACAAAAAACTCAAAATACATAATAATAATAATAACAACATGTTTCTATTGAGAGAAAACATGTTTTTATGACTTTTTAGTTATTTTTGAATGGATGTTGTTAAAATATGCAATATGGTTACTAGTTGCATGCATAATTTATTCCACGTCCAACGAGTGCTCCTGCTTGAAGTTTGAGTAAACCTACAAAGAGATAAGTTGAAAATATGATAAAAAAAAGTAGTTTTTGTTTTCTCCCTCCAATGTTTTTACATGCACCTACTTCAATAAGGGAATTAAACCAACCAAAAAACATAATGATAAAACGCTGAGTTTTTTACGATATATGGTGTGTTGACAACGGTCGCAATTCCACACATATTCGAAAGCATCATGGAATATGCAAGGCTGATAGAACCCATAATGCATAAGTTTGTGGGGATTTCCTTCACGGCATAATGTCTACTAGAATGAACCTAGATATGGGTTCCATCATGAAACTCAAAAATAACGGTCTGGGATTTATCCTCACCAAGGAATCGGAGGAGTGTGTCATTGACATGTTGACGAAATAGGAAATTATTAAGCATGACATAGTTGCTACTTTTTATCCTTAGTTTCCTTCTCTCATTGGGTTTCATCTCAAGAGGGAAGGTCTACATATACATATACTAGAAAATATCAGCATACCATGAAATAGTGGACACATTGCAATTCATATCAGTGTACTCGATGAGAAATACCAAGAACAAGGACTCGTAGTCCTCCTCAATATCTAGGAAATCGAATTCATGGTGCTCAGCTCTAAGGAGAGCTAAGTCACAACATTTAACAACCTTGGAAACAGTGGACTCAAGTTCAAACTCCTAAATCTTGTCCAACCATTTAGACATCTTTCCTTTCATATAGGCTTGAGACAAAAGGTACTTGACAACGACTAGAGGGAACTTAAAAACCATATTCTTTCCAAGAACATAATGATGAAACTTCCTCAAGGAAAAAATTAACGCTGATGCATGTTTTTCAAGCAAAGGTAAGTTGAACTTAACCTCAGATAAGATTTTACTCATAAATGTAATAGGCCTCTCATTATCATTAAAGTGCAACTAGATAAATATAATGGAAATAGAATATTCAATCACATTAGTGTATATATGAAACTCATGATTGAAATCAATTTTGGCTAACATAGGGCCAAAGATAATGGATTTTTTAAAAGCCTCAAAGGTGGATTGAGATTCATTGTTCCAATTGAATGCCACATCATTTCATAATAGCACATGAATAGGCTTGATCGTTAGAGTGAAATTGGGCACAAACCATCATATGAAATTGATTTTACCCATGAAATATTTTACATCTTTCTTAGATGTGGGAGGGAGATTCTGGATGGTGAAAATCCTATTGATATCTATCCTCAGGCCCTCATCGAAAACAATGTGCCCTAATAACTTGCCCTTGATAGTAACAAAGATGGACTTACTGGGGTTCAAAGAAATATTGAAATTTCTACACCTAAGGAATACCTTATGAAGATGGTAAATATGATTGGATCACTTCTTGGAATGGACCATCAAGTTGTCAAGGAAGATCTAAAAGTCAACCCCTATCAAGTCATCAAAACCTGAGTGTATTTCCCTTTGAAACGTCACACTGACATTAATCAATCCTAAGGCATACAATGGTAAGAAAATGTGCCACATTGAGTGGTAAAGGTAGTCTTGTAATGATCCCTTGGGTTTATCTTTATCAATTTATACTATGAAAATCCATCTAAGAAGGAAATCAATTCCAAATAGGAAACTTGATACAAGATAGAGTCCATGAATGGTAAGGGAAAACTATCCTTACACTAAACTTGTTGAGATCCTTAGAATCGATGCATAGATAAATGTCACCATTCTTCTTTTGGAAAGGAACAATATTGGCAACCCATTTAGAATAGAGCACTGGAAATATTATGTTGGCCTCAACCATTTTTTCAAGCTCTTTTTTTATAACGACATCAATATTAGGATTAACTCGTTGTTGCTTTTGTCACACAAGAATAGTTCCCTCTTATAAAAGAATGGACTGTTGAATGATACCAAAATAAAAACCTATAAGGTCTTGGTATGACCATGCAAAGATATCCTTGAATTCTAAGAAAAGGGAAATAAATTTTTCTTTCTCCTCCTAGGTGCAATTGGATCCTACGTACAAGAATTTAGGCTCTTCTTCAAAACCAATGTTGATAGGGATGATAGGGCCAATCTTTTTCTTGGGATGCTTAGGATTTTGATGAATTCCTATGGAAATCGTCCAATCTATACATACCCTCAAGCAACACCAAACCTTTAGGATAGAATTTATTCTTGAGATTGATAATTCTAGGAGGAGGGGGAATTTCATCTCCCTGATCGATCATGAAAGAGAAAATATCATCATCGTCCTTGAAAATTTTCCATGACTCCTCATTGTCTAGAATAAAGGGGTGGTAAAGGGAGATCATGTCACAACTAGGTTATTCATTTGAATGATGGTGGAAAGTGATAGAAGTGAATGAGGCTATCTTTTTTACTTCCATATCAAATCACGACAGATATAGGTTAGATTGATTGAAAGGAGTCCCTTCATGAGATTATCGATGACCTGAATATATCTCTGGAAAACCTTCTTGGATGGTGTTACGATTATTAATCCTCACTTTTCCAATTTGGTCATATGTCTAAATCAGGAGTCATGTCTAAATCGGGATTCCATCTAGTCTATTTTTAGTCACTAGCACCATTGGGTCCACTTGGCCTAATTGGGGCACATGTTTCAGTTACTAAAGTGTGGGGAACACTAATTGGGGCCTACTCCCACTGATTGCACTTGCATGCATCAGTTTAGGAGCCTCCAAGACCAATCCCTACAATTTAAGAGCCACTGGGAGTGTTGATACCAACCAAGGTCAGTTGAGTTGAGTTGGTGACTAGTCAAGATAAGTTAGTAGTCAGTTACATTCAGTTCTAGTCCTCTATATTCAATTAGCTCTAGGTTTGCATGGCTGCATGCAAGAGAGGCACATTCCTCACCTACCACAGTAAGTTAGCCTCAGTTAACACTGAATTAGACACTTGAGTTTTGTTTTAGAACTCTGATGAACTTCAATAATGATTTAGACAAGGTCAGTTAACTATTGAGTCCTCCGATAATGATTTAGACAAGGTCTTAGTTACCTACAGTCAAGTAGAGTCTAATCAATTATAATTTCCTCATGTGGATTTGAATTGCATGTGGCTATTTAGCCATTGTATTACATTGTAATTGATCATCTAATTACTTTTTGATTGATGAAAGCATTCACAATTGCAATCCATTTTTGCATTGTTTCATTCTTCAACTGCTGAGTAAATTGTGTGATATATCTTGTGAGTTGTGTGTTTGTCCATAGATCTATGTGATCAATTTAATTTGGTATCAAAGCATCGGTGGAAAAGGCACTTCTCCTCCTCATATCTCCAGTTGGATCATTTTTTGAGCAATTTGCTCCATTCCTACTCTACACCAGAAGCAGAAGGTTTACCAATTAATACCCCAAGTTAAGGAATTGTTGATCAAGCTTGCTTGATCAATTATGTTGGGTGTGATGAAAACCTGAAATGTGCAGGTAGTCGACCTTATTTTGTCTATTTGATTGTGTGATTTACAGGTTATCATTTCTTCTCACTGCATCGCTACAAGCATCTCTTTCTCCTCACCGCATTCGCTACAGCAGCTCAGTTATTTTCTCTGCACTCAAAATGGCTCCTCCAATAGAGCAGCTCACTTCCTTCAACTACCACTAGTGGAAGGAGGACATGGAGAACCATCTTTGCACCAAGCATCTCTTTAGACTCATAATGGAGAAAGAGGTAAACCTAATTTTTAATCATGACAAAGAAAAGTACTGGAATAGGCTTGAAGAATCCTATGGATTCTTCTCTTTCTAAACCTCTTGAGATCTTCTCTTCCACATCAAGGGATTGAAGAATCCTAAGGAAATTTGGTACAATATTGCCCCCTTATTTGATAAGTAGGATGAGATGAGGGTCCATCAGCTAGAGAATGAGCTCATCTCTCTTCATCCATCCAACTTTGTAACACTAAATGAATTCTTCACAAAATTCAAGAACCTGAGATTCCAATTGAAGCTATGCAAGGTTGAGAAGGAGGATGATGAACTCATCCTTTCCATTCTCTCAAAACTCAGTGCAGACTACTTAGTCTTTGTAACAACTTTTCAAACAGTGAATCTCACCACTCCAAATTGGAAGATTCCAACCCTTGATGCTTTCATTGAATCTCTCTCTCATGAGCATGACATGTTGATCCAAATGGGGATCATTCAATCTTCTAGAGATCAAGAACTGGTTGCAGGAGGACCTAAGGTAGTGAATGATAAAGGGAAGCAATGACATGAGTCTCCTATGAAGAGAGAGCAGTAAAATGAACCTTCAAGTTAGAAGAGAAGCAAGAATAATGGAAAAAAGAAGACCCTTTGTTCCTACTATGGAAGGGGCTTTCATCCAGATAGCTCCTGCATGAGAAGACAAATTGATGAAATGACTCTTCTTTTGAAGAAACATAACATTACTGCACCTGCTAGCACAAGGAAGGCTGACCAAACAAAAGACATAGAAGACACTGAATATTTCTTCGAAAGAGGCCATGCACTGAATGCCAACTACTCAACAGCACATGTCTTCCTCATTGATTCTAGAGCTTCAAATCATATGGTTGCATCCATAGAATCATTCTCTTCTTTACAGTATTTTGATGGTCCTAGTATTTAGCTAGGAAATAATAGTAAATTTCAAACCAAAGGGAAGGGATCTATCAAGATTGAACATGGAAGGTTAAAAGATGTGCTCTATGTTCCCTCCCTAGCTTCAAATATGTTATCTGTGTACCAGATGACTCATACTAGCTCTCCAAAGCGAGTGATATTTGGTCCTGACTCAGTGGAGATCAAAGATATCTCTACTAAGAACATCATAGCAAAGGGTGTTGCAAATCATGCCTCCAAGGCATATGATTTCTCACACTTCATGCCTTTTTCAGAACCAGTACACTCTTAGAGGGAAGGTAAAAACACTCCATCTCCTTCTCTTGCAGTCTCCACTAGTATTGCAGAACCAGTTGTATCAGTTCATGAGATTAAGATTCATTCAGATTAAAATTCAGATTCAGTCCCTACTTCCAAGCAGGAAGCTAGGAAGATGACTGGAAATCCATCTGACATTCAGAAGACGAAGAAGCTTGTGCTATGTCATGCAATCTTACCTCCTTCATAGAGATGCAACAAATTTCCTGTAAGATGTCACATGGCAAGGTCTGATCAGTCACACTACCTTCAGGAGAATAGAGTGGATCATACACCTCTTCATCCATAAAGCATTAGCAGAAATTTCAACTCAAAATGGGCCTCCTAAGGAAAATTAATAAAATAATAGTTAAAATAATAAAATAATATTTATTAATTTTGGAGGAAGAAAAGAAAAAAACTACTTTTTGTTTGTATTTTCGACATATTTCCCTGTGTTCACTCAAATTTCGATCAGGAGATCTCGTTGGATGCGGAATTAAATTCCCCATCTAACGCGTACCCACTCGGCATACTTTTGACAGGCCCCACTACCCAAAACCAAGAAATACCTGAAAAAATGTGATGATGATCTCATCATCACATTTTTTCAGTTATTTCTTGTTTTGGGGGTAGCGAGGTCCATCAAAAGTATGCTTAGTAGGTACTCGTTGGATGAAAAATTAAATTCCGCATCCAACGAGCTCTCCGGATCGAAATTTGAATAAAAACACAGGTAGATTTGTCGAAAATACGAACAAAAAGTAGTTTTTTTATGATACCTATCCCCAAATTTATATTAAAAAATTGTTTAAGACCTATACAGTATTTCAAATTTAAATCAATTGCATTGGATAACACATGATGACATGGAATTTGAATTAGATTTAAAATCCCCATTTTGAGTTGAAATTTCCTCTAACGAGGCAAAGGTTACATTCCTCCTTCCTTCCATCAACATTTTGGGGCAAGAAGGAGAAGTCTACATGCCAGGCCCCAGAACACCTGTGCACAGAAAAACATTCATGCTACTTCACTACATCACAGAGATGAAGGTTGCAGCAACATATTTCCAAGTTTTTCAAACTTGAATCCATATTCTATCTACTTAGATAGAAGGGAGGCTTTTTTCCCATGTGGTTTTTTCCCCAGCTCCTTGTATTAAGCAGTTATTTTACTTTACTTGATGCAATGTGTTAGCACCAGAATTGAGCCCAAAGGTTGCAGAAGGATTGCTCCCAGGTAACAGCAAAACCACTTTCGAAGAGAGAACTGGCCTTCTGCTCTTCCGAGAGGGATCTCTCGCCAAATGTTAACAATGCCAGATATATATACACAAGTGAAACTATAAATTGTCTGTAAAATTGGTTGAAACAAAACACAAAACCATTGGGCAATGGAGTCGAGATATACAACAAAATAATCAAAACTTAAATGCAGACAATTTCAACACAGGGGCAAGGTAGCCACTCTATCACAGTCGATTTATAATTGTCTGGTGGAAAAGAGGAACATGAACAAACCATCAACACAGAGCATTAAAAAATGAATTCTGTATTAACTTTAGAAGAAAATTTTGGTGAATATCTAAAACAACAAACGGAGCATAGCAAGTATGAATTCTGAACTGTTATACACTAATTTTTAGATATCAAAGAAAACAGAATCGGAAAGGCAAACTATAATAACATTCACATAAGAAAAGAAGCAACAGACTCTAAGTGCGAATGACACATGAATCCCTGTATGAAAAATGTCGATCTCGACTCTGAAATTATATTAAAAATCTCTTGAGAAACACACACAAAAAAATTACAATGGTTTCAACCCTTTCTCCTTCTTTAGGAGGTATATTTATAGTATTCTATATTTCCTAAACCGACATTTGGGACTCAAAATTAGTTACAACAGAAGGACATCCTCTAACAACCTCTTAGGTGGCATATTGGATGCGGCTTGTATGAAAGGGCCAGACAATGAAATGTGGAACACAAGATGAAAAATGCACAAGAGTATCCGATAATCCCATATGGCGGATGATGACTCTATAGACCCCTTTGAGAGAAGCGACCGTTAGGGTGGGGCATGCAACACCTGGAAAATATCTCGTGCACTGTCATCGCTACTTCTACTAGTGTGGTGTGAGCTTGGCTAACCCATATTGGCAGATGATTCTCCATACATCAGGACCAGGTAGAGGCGCAGCAACCATGTCATAAGCTTTCTCCTTGAGCTCCATCGCCTCCAGGTAAGAGGCCATGGGGACCTTGGAGCACGTGGCTCTGAAGTCAAACCATAACTCGAAATCACTAGCCAATTTATAAAAAATGACCTTCCCCGACAATGCCTGTTGCATATCTCTGAATTTGTTGTGATCCAATCAGTAGCTCACTAGGAAATCCTTATAATCATCCTGAGACAGTAAAGGACCCATATCTTCCTACAAAAAGGGTAGTCCCCTACTCGTCAATGTTCTAAATAGCCTGACGACCTCTCGGAGTTTGTGCTCAATGACTTCTATTTTGGCCTACACTGTCTCCATCATCCTGTGTTTAGCTATCACATTTCTGGATTCAGAGACAATAGCGACCCTATTTTTAAGACCATAACCATTAGAGGCTTCATCTGACAAGGAGCTTAGGTAGGCTATGGCATTTTCTAAAGGTCTCCAAAGGTTTTTTGTTTACTTCAGCCCCTACTATCTAGACTTGTTTCTTGGCTTCCCTCATAGCAGACCCTAGGTCTTCAATAACACTGAGATAGCGTCAGAACTTGTCGGCTTCTATGATGATCTGGTCCCATATCAGATGCCTCATGCCTTGCAAAGCAATTTTGCTGATCACTTGTTGGCTTAACTTACCATTTTGTTGGGTCAGCTCTCGGCACTTTTCTTCAGCCTTTTCTCTACCTTGTTTCTCTTTAACTCTTTCCCTTTCCAATTCTTTGACTTGCTGCTTTAATTTAACAAGCTCTGTATCCTTTAGGCCTATCTAGGACATTGCTTTGGAGAGGGATCTAGTGTCTACTTCTTTAGTCGCACTTGTGGGCCGAATTGCCTTCTCTGTGTTCCTGCTCTGAAGCTCACTTTCCTTCACTGCTAGTCTAGCTTTTAACTCAGCTTTGTTATTCCTTAGGAGTTGGATATCTACTTCCCATTGCCTTCCCTTTTATTCAAGATTTAATAGATTATCCTGGATATCAGTAAGCTTGGAATTCAATGCCTCTTTCTCCTTTTCGAAGTCAACTAATTCATCTGCTTGAGCGAGCTGGAAACTAGGGGCAATGCAGCCCAGTTTCTGACTGTGTATGGTCCTAATTTCCAAGGAAAAACCAAATTTGAACACTTATTGAAGCTCAAGAAGTGTTCCTCTTCGACCATAAGTTTTTGCTGGATTAATTCCAAGAAGAAAATTCTGGGGGTTAAGAAAGCTGGTAGGATGTATGGCGAATGTATGAAGCCATACAGTCTTATGGTTGTCCCAAAATCTGAGAGGAACCAGTCCCCTATATTCTTGCCTTTTGAAAATTGCATCATATGCTTCATTTCAGGCAACACCCTAGGCAGCCTCTCTTGAAAGAAGACTTCATATATTTTGGCCATCAATTGGTTCATTAATTTACAGTAATTAGTGACCATTTCAGCAGTGATTTCCAATTATGATACCTACAAGTCTTCCTCATTGTAGGCTATGAACAACCGCAGCAAAAAGGACTGGAACCTAAATGTCCTGGCATCATGGAAGTTCTCTAACTGAGAACGGATGTCCTCAGCTAAGAACTCATCAAACTTAAGGAGACAAGGATGACCTGACTATTCGGGCAATTTGGGTTCGTCCGAGCAAGTATCTAAGACAAATAAAAGACTCAACAACGACTCTGGGTTGTATGCGTCGGTATCTAGACCTAGGAACTGACTGGCTAGGGATATGCACCATTGAGTTTCTTCGTTGAACTGGATGAGGTCAATGGGGTAAGACATTTTAATGGGTTCACCATCAATCTTAGAATAGTTCTTCAGGAAGGCTTCTTTAATTTCATCATTAGACTCTCTAAAATAGTGTATAATGTCTTCTTCCCAATAGTATTGGGATATGTGGACGAATGCGTCAGGGATATCTTTGGTTTTGTGGATGACAGAGGCTTGAACAGGGAATAGTATTTTGGACTTAGACCTATTCATGACAACTCCTTCGGTGATAGAGAAATTCTCTGTGCACCATTCGACAAATTCAGGGCACTGGGGGGTTTGGTTGAGAGAGAAAAAATGAAAGAAAGACTTAAAAACACCCCAGGTATCTAAACCTCAGTTCTTACGAACTTCCAATTTGCCCCTGGCGGTTTCGATAGCTTCTCCCATTAACATGGTATCATAAACCTCAGAGTTTGCATCTAAAAGGTGTTCCTCCGTATTCCGACCTGATACCTCTAGTTCTATATCATCTCTCACCCCCGCTACCTCCATTGACACAAATTTCAAATAATACTAAGGGAATATCAAAGGCCTACCTTGTCCTGTAGCATGGTCTCCTGGCTGGTCCAGGCTGGCGCTCTGGATGTGACTTAGATATTTGACAACTTCGAGGGTTCAGAAAGAACAAATCTTTGTAGCTTTGTGTGGGCCTCTTTATCATTTTTTACACAATATAACCCTCACACATCTCCTGAGTGGCTCGCACCGTAGATTCACCTTCCACTATCTCAAACTGTAGATCTGTGGGGTTCCCATTTCTACACATGTTCTTATTCTATGCGCATGCAGCTTGGCCATTGATCTGGATCAAATTCCTTCACGACCGTCGATCTGAGAGGACCCCACTCTTTTTTCACGCAGTGAAGTGTTGTTTCCTCCCGTGCTACTCCAGATCGCGAAATGAATTATAGCTGTCGATCTGCCTTTTCCCACACAAGAACCATTGATCAAAACAGCATGTACCACTTTTCACAATCCATATTTGCATCTTCTTCCTTGTAAGTTCGGGATGCGAAATGGCTCTCATATGGAGATATTCTTGGGATCTAGTCTTGATCGTTGGATGCGTCTGAGCTTTAAACTATTTCGCAAGGTGGAAGAGTGGCTTTCGGTTAGGCAGGTTCATCATGTGAAATGACTTAGCATCATTGATTTTCCTTCTGATCATCTTCAGTAATCGATTGATGATCCTCTTTAATGCACCCAACATTTCCTCCTAGCTCTGCTTTCCCAATCCACAAACCATATCCCTGCTGAGCATTACCCTACGCATGCCATCAGTTCCTTCCGCCGCCCACTCGACACTTCTTGACAGGGCTAAAGAACGCGAGGAACACACATGCCCAAATTTTAATTGTGTGTTAACAACCGGCTCCACGAGGGATGCTATCCTCCCAGTGAGGTAGCAAAGAACCCCCCATAGACCAAGTGTCGAAACCATTGAAAATCTCATATTACCTAACTGTCTGAAATAAAAACAACTTTAAAAGGATGGCTACCTCTCCTGATCTTAGGGTTTTCTCCATGGGATTCAAATCCTTCGATTCACCACCTATACTGATTGAAAAGTGAAACATATTTACACTATGATACATGGGTCCTAGTCCCCTCATTCCAAGTAATGCTTCAGGAACCTCCCATTCACTGTGCCTCCTTCATACTACGACCCATCTGGATACTCTAAAATTAAGGCATTGTCTCCTCTGTCAGCAGCAATGAGGTAAGGACCTATCCATAAATGGTTGAACTTCCCGTGCTTCCCTTTATCTTCATTGGGGAGCATCCCATTTTAGCACTAAGTCATCGACTTGGAAAACATCTTCCTTTATTTTTCTGTCGAAGGTATTCTTCATCTTCTCCTGTTGTATTTGGACCTTATCATAAGCCTTGTCCCTCACTTCATTAAGCTCAATGATCTGGTTGATCCTCCTTTGAATGGGATTCAACTCATCTAACAGATCTCGCAATAATTTCATGACTGGGACGCCTAGAGAGGCAGGGAGAATTACTTCAGCTCCATAAACTAACTAGAATGGCGACATGCCAATGGCCCTTTTGGTGTTGCTTCTGTTGGCCCACAAGGCATACTTTAATTTGGTGTGCCAATATTTCTTGTTATCTTCTAACAACTTTTTAATAATCCTTACAAGGCTCTTGTTAGAAGATTCATCCAATCCGTTCCCCTGTGGGTAATAAGTCATGGAGTGATTCAGGCTTATATGGTATTTATGGCAAAAATTGATCATCTTCTTGGATTTAAATGTAGGGGCATTGTCAGCCACAATTCGCTTCGGGAAGCTAAACCTTGACAGGATATTGTTTTCTATGAAATCCATTATCACTTCTTCTGTAGCCCTCCGGGAGGGTATGGCCTCGATCCACTTTGTGAAGTAATAAGTGGCAGTCAGAATCCACTTGTGTTGTCTGGAGGAGTTTGGATTTATCTCACCGATGAATTCTAACCCCCATTGCTGGAATGGAGCCTCCACAGATATAGGGTTGAGGGGGAGAGACACCACCTTCCTTCTTCCTTCAAATATTTGACACTGGTAACACTTTGTTGTTTCCTTATAAACATCTGAGAACAACAAAGGCCAATAAAATCCTACCCTCGGGATCTTGTTTTCTATGAATTTCCAAGAATGATGCCCTCCATAGTCCCCTTCATGAAACTCCCTTACCATGTGTCGAGCTTCGTCCTCCAGAAGACAGTTCAGAAATATTCCCCCAGGGTCTTTCCAGTAGAGGTACTATTCTATGATGCAAAATTTAGCAGCTTTCAGTTTTAAGGATCTAGCTCGGGTTTTGCTTAGACTAGCAGGGGTTTGTAAATTCTGCAATACAAAAACAATGTCAGCATACCAAGGGGACGCAGAGAAATTTGGCTTCACCTACACCTCGACCTCCTCTAGACCAAACTAACAAGAAAGAAAATTCAGCGGCAGAGATTCACAATGGGAGTCTGTCATCATTTTATCCAATCCATGCCCTTTGACCAACTTTGTGGGCTTGATTTCTATGTCATACTCCAGGAGTACCGCAACCCATTTGGCTCTCTTTCCTTCTGGGTCAGGATGTGTAAGTATGCTCTTCACCATACTGCATGGTACAAAGGCAATGATTTGGGAATGGAGGAGATAGATTCTGAAATCTTTCAAGGCTTTAACCAAGGCGTATGCTTTTTTTTCCATTATGCTATATCTCAATTCTCCATCTCTCAATATCTTAATGAAGAACGCTATAGGCTGTTCTTCACCCCGATCATTCTTATGTAGCAATACTGCCACTACGGTGTGTTCTGAAGCATAAGAGAATACCAAAAAATACTTTTTAAAGTCAGGGATGATCAATACGGGGGCTTCTGAAATGGCTTGCTGTATACCTTTGAATGCTTTCTTGGCTCTGACCATCCATTTAATTTCACAATCCTTCCTTAGCATGTCGATAATGTCCATCAGGATTTTAGCAAAGCTAGGGATGAATCTTCTCAGGAATTTGACTTGACCAAGGAAGGATTGGATTTCTTTCTTGCTCCTTGGTTCTTCAACCTTCAAGATGCCTTTTACTCGGTCTGGATCGATCCTGTTCCCTTCCTTTGAGATGATGTGTCCAAGCAATTTCCCTTCTTCCAAAGTGAAGTTTGACTTTCTGGGGTTTAAGGAAATGCCATACCTTATGCATTTAATGAAAAATCTTTCCAGGTGCCTTATGTGATATTTATCCCACTTGGAATGCACAGTAATGTCGTCCATGTATATCACCAGAAATTTTTCTTTCTCTTCTACAAAAGCGATATCCATGGCACGTTGGAACGTTGCTCCGCCATTCATTAACCTGAATTGCATCTTTACGTACATGAAGGTACCCCAAGGCATGGTGAAAGTGGTTTTTTCTTGGTATTCAGGTAACACCTTCACCTGGTTGTACTCAGAAAACCTGTCCATCGTGGATATCCTCTCTGATCCTACCACCCTCTACAGGATCTAGTCCATTTTGGGCAAAGGGTAATTATCTTTCAAAGAGACCTTGTTCAAGTTCCTGAAATCCACGCATAGCCATATCTCCCCATTCTTTTTTCGAACAGGAACTAAATTGGCCACCCATTTGGAAAACCTCAGAGTCACTATTATCTTTGCATCAAATAACCTTTTTACTTCCTTTTCAATCATGGGCACTAACTTTGGATTGATCCTCTGGAGCTTTTGCCTGAAATGTTTTTCTATGGTTTTGATCGAAATGGTATGCTGGATGATGGAAGTGTCGTACTCTTTGAGATCTTCATAACTCCACGCAAACACATCCGTGTACTTCTTCATCAGTTTCACATACCTATCTTTTTCTTCAACGAGTAACTTCTTAGACAACTTTATAATTTTTGGGTCTTCTTTAGTGTTGATATTTATGTCTTCGACAGCATCTGTAGTGGGCTCAACTTTAGGCTCTTTGGCTACATCATTTTGGTCAAAAAGAGACACTAAAGGTATCAGGCCCCTAGGGATATGATTGATTTTCAACTGGACTATATCCTTGCCCCCCAAGGAGTCTTTTAGTTTCCCCATACTGATGGCTTCTTCTCCTTCCCCTTCAATGTCTAGGAGGTTTTCGAGGTCGGAGCACCATCATCAATGTGATTATTCACAAACTCACCAGACATCTCCAAAAATATTTTGATCTGCATATCATCTTCGAAGACTTGCCAATATCTAGTGTTATCTGGTATGGAAGGTCTATTTACAATCTCCACCTTCTGTTTTTTCTTTTGTGCCACTGGAGCTTCAAATTTTCCCCCTGCAGTTGCCAGAGAGTCTGCCACCGTGTTCTCATCTCTAGGAATCACTTGGACTGTGTGTTCGGTGAAGAAATTCCTGAACATATCCCACACCTCGTTCCGGTAGGCTCTCATTCTCGGATTCTTAGTATGATAGATATCATTTACTTGATTTACTACGAGCTCTGAGTCTCCAAAAATTTGGACCCTTTTCATGCCTAAATCCTTCAGCGCACGTAAGCCCAGCAACAAGGCTTCGTACTCTGCTACATTGTTAGAGCATTCAAAAATTAACTTGTAAGAGTGATATTTGGTATCTTTTATGGGGGAGATAATATACACACCTGCGCCAACACCCTCTTTAGACATTGAGCCATCAAAATACATTTTCCATAGTCCTTCATCTTCCTGATTTCCTTCTTCGGCCTCCAGCTCGTTGGCCTCTTTTACATCTTTTTGTGGCCCATCGATTTTGGAGTTCCAAGGAGATACATCATTGAAGAAAATAGAGGACCCTAAGTCCGTGTCGATAGCATAGACATGATGGATGTCGGGTTGAGCCTAACTGCTCACTATGTAAGCCAACCTCTTCTCACTGTATAAGCTTTTTCTTTCATTTCGAACAAGAATGGTAGCATAAGTCATGTCCATTTGTAGGATGCCTTTCAGCTTCGAAGTCCAAGATCTGGACAACAAAATACCAAACTTGGGGGGAATTTCATCCACGACGACGTCCATGACCATAACCTTAGCGGGGAGCTTATTCAAAGAAACCACCATGTCTTTTATCAGTCCCATACATTTCACTCTTTTAAAATCAAAGGAATACAGATCTTTGTAAGGCCTAGTAATCTCCAACCCCAGGCTTTCCACCACTCCGTTCGGCATCAGATTGTGCGAGGCCCCTAAATCCAGCATGGCATTGTGTAACACCATATTATGCACAATAAACCTCATGTAAAAGGGAGGAACCTCCTCATATTCGCTGTCCACGCTATCAATCTTAGACCACAGAATAATAGTAGGGTTGTCTTCGATCAGCTCTAAGATATCAGGGTGAGCTTCCCCTTAACTCATGATCATATGCATGATAGTGTCTCTGTATTCCTGATTCCTCAACAATTCATTAAAATGAATCGATATCTTTAGTTTAGCTAGCTCGTTTTGGAGGTCAAACGTGGGGAAGGACTTGCTCGGCTCGACAGGTGCTACCAGCTCCAATCTTTTCACATTACTGCTTTCTTTTCCCACATTTATGGGTGCCATCGGCCCTTTCTTCTTGTCATTTTCTTTCCCCGGACCGATATGACTACTAGAAGGCCAGTCTGGGTTTAACCCTTCTTTATGTACAGCGGTGTCACCAGTAGAGTCACCACCTTTCTTCTGTCTAGCCATGTCCCTATTTCTTAGCTTGATCTTCTTGACGTCGTCTATAGCATGCATACACCCTTTGTGATATTGCTCTAATTCCTCAGTCATGGTATTTCCATCTACCTGAGCGAACATATCATGTTCCTCTTCTGTCAAGTAAATATGAGAGTCCAAGTCGCGGAAATGATGGATGTGATCTTCGGTGGACTCAGCTTCATCTTCTACAGCCACATAGTTTTCAGGGAAAGGAGGTCTGATTGGCTTCTCTTCGGGGTTTCTCAGGTTCCTCACATCCCTTGGTCTATTCTGTTGGAGTGGGGGAGGGACTTCCCACCTAAAATTTGGATTCCTTATTTGAGGCTCGTTATGTTCCCTGTTCGTCGGCCTAGCCTCTGTCGTCAACCTGTACATCAGCTTTTCCATGGTTTTGAGCATCAACTCAAATTTTATATCACTAAATGATGAGACGGAAGTAGAGGGGTGTGCTTCTTCTCTACCCTTCCTTCTGTCGATATCCACCCTCAGTTTAATTTTCCCACATGCCATCATATTGGCCTCTACTTCTAGGGCGTCAGTGAACATGCCAGGGAGAGTGTTAGACTTTCTTTCTCTTAATAGCAAAGCAAAATCATTGTCAAAAGTGTCTACATAATGAAGCTTAGCTACCCCAGGTGAAGGTTTGATATCGGTAGGTATCGAGTTGTAGACCCGCATGAACCAGCTAGAAAATTCATGGACGGATTCAAAACCTCCCTTCTTGAGATTATTATATTGAGACAAAACCTGCAGTGGGCTTTGCTTGTCATCCCATCTTACCAGAAATATGGTCTGAAAGCCAGCGAAGCTACAGATAGACCTAGGTGGAAAATGTTATACCATTTCTTGGATTCCCCAGACAAACTCTGAGCGAATAGCCGCATCTTGACATCTTCATCATCTACCTCCTCCAGGTCAATAAAGTCATCAAACTTATCCACATGGTATCTTGCTGAAACATTTCCCTCCCCGTCGTAGAGTGCAATTCTTTGGGTATAATTCATGGAGAGGTCATGCAGGACCAGGGGTAGGGCCAAGGGGGTGAATCTAGCAGTAGCCATCGAGGTGGGTCGGTTAGGAACATACAGGGGATTGGGTGCTTGAGTGTTTTGAAATACAGAGGATATCTCTTCAGCTTTGGGTGGGGTTTCTAGGTTCAGCCACAAAGAATCAAGTAGATAGGATTGCAGCATATTAGGCTCTACCCCAGCCTTTCTTAGGTTAGACTCGGACTTAGATTTGGTTAGCAGTCTTTTAGCCCTAACCCCCCACTCGGGTTCAGCTAAGCCGTAAAAGGCCTGAGATAATGAAGTATGAAACAACGGAGAACCCAATTTCTCCTTATTCCTATTTCTAAGTATCTTTTTTGGGTTATCCACACTGAGTAAATTTTCGGTATCAAAGTTACCTCTTGTGTGGATCTTTCTGGAAGCCAGGATATCTAGTGCGATATTGGTCACGGAAGGCTTGGAATCACCAGGAAAAATGTACCATCTTTTAGAAACTCCAAGAATTTCTATCTGTCCCCAGAAATATCATCTTTATGATCACTGGTCTCCTCAATGGAATCGCCTCCTAGAATATTTTAGTGGAGTTTCTAGGGAAAATGATACAACCTTCTTCACATTCAAAGAATCTATGTTTTCCCACAGAAATCCTTTATCTTTGAATCTTTGTCATTCTTCCCAGGGACGATATTCAATCTTGTCCCCGGCAACGGCACCAATTTGTTAGCACCAAAATTGAGCCCAAAGGTTGAGGAAGGATCACTCCCAGGTAACAGCAAAACCACTTTCAAAGAGAGAACTAGCCTTCTGCTCTTCCGAGAGGGATCTCTCGCCAAATGTTAACAATGCCAGATATATATACACAAGTGAAACTATAAATTGTCTGTAAAATTGGTTGAAACAAACACAACACCATTGGGCGATGGAGTCGAGATATACAACAAAATAAACAGAACTTAAATGCAAATGATTTCAACACAGGGGAAAGGTAGCCACTCGATCATAGTTAATTTATAATTGTTTGGTGGAAAAGAGGAACATGAACAAACCATCAACACAGAGCATTGAAAAAAGAATTATGTATTAACTTTAGAAGAAAACTTTGGTGAATATCTAAAACAACAAACGGAGCATAGAAAGTATGAATTTTGAACTGTTATACACTAAGTTTTAGATATGAAAGAAAACAGAATGGGAAAGGAAAACTAGAATAACATTCACATAAGAAAAGAAGCAACAGACTGTAAGTGCGAACGAAACATGACTCCCTGTATGAAAAACGTCGATCTCGGCTCTGTAATTATATTAAACTTCTCTTGAGAAACACACACAACAAAATTACAATGGTTTCAACCCTTTCTCCTTCTTTAGGAGGTATATTTATACTATTCTAGATTTCCTAAACCAACATTCGGGACTCAAAATTAGTTACAATAGAAGGACATCCTCTAATAGCCTCTTAGGTGGCATATTGGATGCAGCTTGTATGAAACGGCCAGACAATGAAATGTGGAACGCGGGATGAAAAAGGAACAAGAGTATCCCATAATCCCATCTGGCGAATGATGACTGTATAGACCCCTTTGAGAGAAGCGACCGTTAGGGTGGGCATGCAACACCTGGAAAATCTCTCATGCACTGTCACCATTACTTTTTCTAGTGTGGTGTGAGCTTGGCTAACCCATATTGGCGGATGAATCTCCATACATCGGGACCAGGTAGAGGCACAGCAACCATGTCATCAGCTTGTGCCTTGAGCTCCATCACCTCCAGGTAAGAGGCCATGGGGACCTTGGAGCACGTGGCTCTGAAGTCAAACCATAACTCAAAATCACTGGCCAATTTATCAAAAATGACGTTCCCTGACAACGCCTGTTGCATATCCCCAAATTTGCTATGATCCAATCGGTAGCTCACTAGGAAATCCTTATAATCATCCTAATATAGTAAAGGACCCATCTCTTCCCAGAAAAAGGGGAATCCCCTACTCGTCAATGTTCTAAACAGCCTGACGACCTCTCGGAGTTTGTGCTCAATGAATTCTATTTTGGCCTGCATTGTCTCCATCATCCTATGTTTAGCTATCACCTTTGTGGCTTCAGAGACAACAACGACCCTATTTTGAAGACCATAACTGTTAGAGGCTTCTTCTAACAAGGAGCTCAGGTAGGCTATGGCATTTTCTGTGGTCTCCAAAGGTTTTTTGTTTACTTCAGCCCCTGCTATCTGCACTTGTTTCTTGGCTTCCCTCATAGCAGACCCCAGGTCTTCAATAACACTGAGATAGGGTCAGAACTTGTCGGCTTCTATGATGATCTGGTCCCATATCAGATGCCTCGTGCCTTGCAAACAAAGTTTCCCGATCACTTGTTGGCTCAACTTACCATTTTGTTGGGTTAGCTCTCGACACTTTTCTTCATCCTTTTCTCTACCTTGTTTCTCTTTAACTCTTTCCCTTTCCAATTCTTCGACTTGTTGCTTTAATTTAACAAGCTCTGTATCCTTTAGGCCTATCTAGGACATTGCTTTGGAGAGGGAGCTAGTGTCTACTTCTTCAGTCGCACTTGTGGGCTGAAGTGCCTTCTCTGTGTTCCTGCTCTGAAGCTCACTTTCCTTCGCTGCTAGTCTAGCTTTTAACTCAGCTTCGATATTCCTCAGGAGTTGGATATATGCTTCCCATTTCCTTCCCTTTTATTCAAGCTTCAGCAGCTTAGCCTGGCTATCAGTAAGCTTGGAATTCAATGCCTCTTTCTCCTTTTCGAAGTCAGCTAATTCATCTACTTGAGCGAGCTGGAAACCAGGGGAGATGCAACCCAGTTTCTGACTGTGTATGGTCCTAATTTCCAAGGAAAAACCAAATTTGAACACTTCTTAAAGCTCAAGAAGCATTCCTCTTTGACCATAAGTTTTTTTTGGATTAATTCCAAGAATAAAATACTGGGGGTTAATAAATCTGGTAGGATGTATGGCATATGTATGAAGCCATACAGTCTTATGGTTGTCCCAAAATCTGAGAGGAACCAGTCCCCTATCTTCTTGACTTTTGACAATTGCAGCATCTACCTCATTTCAAGCAACACCCTAGGTAGCCTCTCTTAAAATAAGACTTCATATATTTTGGCCATCAATTGGTTCATTAATTTACAGTAATTAGTGGCCATTTCAGCAGTGATTGCCAATTCTGGTAGTTGCAAGTCTTCCTCATTGTAGGCTATGAACATCCTCAGCAAAAAGGACTGGAACCTGAATGTTCTAGCATCGTGGAAGTTCGCTAACTGAGAACAGATGTTCTCAGCTGAGAACTCATCAAACTTAAAGCGACAAGACTGACCTGACTTTCCGGGCAATTCGGGTTCGGCCGGGTAAGTATCTAAGAAGAATAAAAGACTCAACAATGAATCTGGGACGTATGCGTCGGTATCTAGACCTAGGAACTGACTGACTAGGGATATGCACCATTGAGTTTCTTCGTTGAACTAGCTGAGGTCAATGGGGTAAGACAGGTTAATGGGTTCACCATCAAGCTTAGAACATCTCTTCAGGAAGGCTTCTTTACTTTCATCAGTAGACTGTCTAAAATAGCGTATAATGTCTTCTTTCCAATAGTCTTGGGATATATGGGCAAATGTGTCAGGGATATCTAGGGTTTTGTAGATGACAGAGGCTTGAACAGGGCAGAGGATTTTGGACTTAGACCTATTCATGATAACTCCTTTGGTTATATATAAATTCACTGCGCACCTTTCGACAAATTCAGGGCAATGGGGGGTTTGGTTGACAGAGAAAAAATGAAAGAAAGACTTAAAAACATCGCAGGTATCTAAACCCTGGTTCTTACGATCTTCCAATTTTCCCCTGGCGGTTTCGATAGCTTCTCCCATCAATATGGTATCATAAACCTTAGAGTTTGCATCTAATAGGTGTTCCTCCGTATTCCGACCTGATACCTCTGGTTTCATATCATCTCTCATCCCCGCTACCTCCATTGAGACAAATTTCAAATAATACTGAGGGAATATCAAAGGCCTACCTTGTCCTGTAGCACGGTCTCCTGGCTGGTTCGAGCTGGCACTCTGGACATGACTTAGATATTTGACACCTTTGAGGGTTCAGAAAAAACAAATATGTGTAGCTTCGTTTGGGCCTCTTTATTGTTTTTTACACAATATAACCCTCGCGCATCTCCTGAGCGGATCGCACCCTAGATTCACCTTCTGCAATATTAGATCGTAGATCTATGGGATTCCCATTTCTACACGTGTTCATATTCTGTGTGCATCCAGCTTGGCCTTTGATCAGGATCAACTTCCTTCACAACCGTCGATCTAAGCAAACCCCACCCTTTTTTCATGCAATGAAGTGTCGTTTGCTCCCGTGCTACTCCAGATCACGAAATGAATTATAGTTTCCGATCTACCTTGGCCCACACAAGCACCATTGATCAAGATGACATGTACAACTTTTCCCAATCTGTATTTGCATCTTCTTCCTTGTAAGTTCGGGATGCGAAATGGCTCTCAGCTGCAGATCTTCTTGGGCTCTAATCTTGATCGTAGGATGCGTCCGAGCTTTAAACTATTTCGCAAGGCGGAAGAGTGGCTTTCGGTCAGGAAGGTTCGCCGTGTGAAATGATTTAACACCATTGATCTACCTTTTGATTATCTTCAGCCATCGATCGAGGCTCTTCTTTAATGCACCTGACATTTCCTCCTAGCTCTACTTTCCCGGTCCACCAACCATCTCGTCGCTGAGCATTACCCTCTGCATCCATCAGCTCCTTCCACTTCCCACTCGACACTTCTCGACGAGGCCAAAGAAAGTGAGGAACACACATGCCAAAAGTTTAATTGGGTGTTAACAATAGGCTCCACGAGGGATTCTATCCTCCCAGTGAGGTAGCAAAGAACCCCCCGTAGACCAAGTGCTGAAACCATTGAAAATCTCATATTACCTAACTGCCTGAAATAAAAACAACTTTAAAAGGATGGCTACCTCTCATGATCTTAGGGCCTTCTCCACGGGATTCAAATCCTCCGATTCACCACCTATATTGATTGAAAAGTGAAACATATTTACACTATGATACATGGGTCCTAGTCCCCTCATTCCAAGTAATGCCTCAGGAACCTCCTATTCACTGTGCCTCCTTCATACTGCGACCCATCTGGATACTCTAAAATGAAGGTGTTGTCTCCTCTGTGAGCAGCAATGAGGTAAGGACCTACCCATAAATGGTCAAACTTCCCATGCTTCCCTTTATCTTCATGGGGGGCATCCCATTTTAGCACTAAGTCTTCGACTTGGAAAACATCTTCCTTTATTTTTCTGTCGAAGGTATTCTTCATCTTCTCCTGGTGTATTTGGACCTTATCATAAGCCTTATCCCTCACTTAATTAATCTCAATGATCTTGTTGATCCTCCTTTGAATGGGATTCAGCTCGTCTAACGGATCTCGCAATAATTTCATGACTGGGACGCCCAGAGAGGCAGATAAAATTACTTCGGCTCCATAAACTAACTGGAATGGCGACATGCCAATGGCCCTTTTGGTGTTGATTCTGTCGGCCCACAAAGCATACTTCAATTTGGTGTGCCAAGCTTTCTTGTTATCTTCTAACAAATTTTTAATAATCCTTACAAGTCTCTTGTTAGAAGATTCATCAAATCCGTTCCCCTATGGGTAATAAGCCATGGAGTGATTCAGGATTATATGGTATTTATGGGAAAAATTGATCATCTTCTTGGATTTAAATGCAAGGGCATTGTCAGTCATGATTCGCTTCGGGTAGTCGAACCTTGATAGGATATTGTTTTCTATGAAATCCATTATCACTTCTTCTGTAGCCCTCTGGGAGGGTATGGCCTCGATCCACTTTATGAAGTAATTAGTGGCAGTCAGAATCCACTTGTGCTGTCTGGAGGAGTTTGGATTTATCTCACTGATGAAGTCTAACCCCCATTGCTGGAATGGAGCCTCCACAGATATAGGGTCGAGGGGGAGAGACACCACCTTCCTTCTTCCTTCAAAGATTTGACACTGGTAACACTTTGTTGTTTCCTTATAAACATCTGAGAACAACGAAGGCCAATAAAATCCTACCCTCAGGATCTTGTTTGCGGTGACTTTCCAGGAATGATGCCCTCCACAGTCCCCTTCATGAAACTCCATTGCCACGTGTCGAGCTTCGTCCTCCAAAAGAAAATTCAGCAATATTCCCCCAAGGTCTTTCCAGTACAGGTATTGTTCTATGATGCAAAATTTAGCAACTTTTAGTTTTAAGGATATAGCTCAAGTTTTGCTTAGACCAGCAGGGGGTTGTAAATTCTGTAACACAAAAACAATGTCAGCATTCCAAGGGGACGCAGAGAAAGCTGGCTTCACCTGCACCTCGGCCTCCTCTGCACCAAACTGACAAGCAAGAAAATTCAGCTGCAAAGAGTCAAAATGGGAGTTTGTCATCATTTTAGCCAATCCCTGCCCTTTGACCAACTTCGTGGGCTTGATTTCTATGTCATACTCCAGGAGTACCGCAACCCATTTGGCTCTCTTTCCTTCCGGGTCAGGATGTGTAAGTATGCTCTTCACCACATTACATGGTACGAAGGCGATGATGTGGGAATGGAGGAGATAGATTCTAAAATATTTCAAGGCTTTAACCAAGGTGTATGTTTGTTTTTCCATTATGCTATATCTCAATTCTCCATCTCTCAATATCTTACTGAAGAACACTATAGGTTGTTCTTCACCCCGATCATTCTTATGTAGCAATGCTGCCGCTACAGTGTGTTCTAAAGCATAAGAGAATACCAAAAAATAATTTTCAAAGTCAAGGGTAATCAATATGGGGGCTTCTGAAATGGCTTGTTTTATACCTTTGAAGGATTTCTTGGCTCTGACCATCCATTTAATTTCACAATCCTTCCTTAGCATGTCGGTAATGTCCATCAAGATTTTGGCAAAGCTAGGGATGAATCTTCTCAGGAAGTTGACTTGACTGAGGAAGGATTGGATTTCTTTGTTGCTCCTTGGTTCTTTGACCTTCAAGATGCCTTTTACTCGGTCTGGATTGATCCTGATCCCTTCCTTTGAGATGATGTGTCCAAGCAATTTCCCTTCTTCCAGAGCGAAGTTTAACTTTCTGGGGTTCAAGGAAATGCCATACCTTCTGCATTTAATGAAAACTCTTTCTAGGTGCCTTATGTGATCTTTAGCCCACTTGGAATGCACAGTAATGTCATCCATGTATATCACCATAAATTTTTCTTTCTCTTCTACAAAAGCGATATCCATGGCACGTTGGAACGTTGCTCCAGCATTCATTAACCCAAATGGCATCTTTGCATACGCGAAGGTACCCCAAGGTGTGGTGAAAGTGGTTTTTTCTTGGTCTTTAGGTAACAACTTCACCTGGTTGTACCCAGAAAACTCGTCCATCATGGATATCCTCTCTGATCCTACCACCCTCTGTAGGATCTAGTCCAGTTTGGGCAAAGGATAATTATCTTTCAAAGAGACCTTGTTCAAGTTCCTAAAATCCATGCATAGTCGTATCTCCCCATTCTTTTTTGAATAGGAACTAAATTGGCCACCCATTTGGAAAAACTCAGAGTCACTATTATCTTCACATTGAACAACCTTTTTACTTCCTTTTCAATGATGGGCACTAACTTCGGATTGATCCTCTGGAGCTTTTGCCTAAAAGTTTTTTCTCCGGGTTTGATCAGAATGGTATGCTGGATGATGGAAGTGTCGTACTCTTTGAGATCTTCATAACTCCATGCAAACACATCCATGTACTTCTTCATCAGTTTCACAAACCCGTCTTTTTCTTCAGCGGGTACTTCTTAGACAACTTTATAATTTTTGGGTTTTCTTTAGTGCTGATATTTATGTCTTCGACAGCATCTGTAGTGGGCTCAACTTTAGGCTCTTTGGCTACATCATCTTGGTCAAAAAGAGACTCTAAAGGTATCAGGCCCCTAGGGATATGATTTATTTTCAACTGGACTATATCCTTGCCCCCCAAGGAGTCTTTTAGTTTCCCTGTACTGATGGCTTCTTCTCCTTCCCCTTCAACGTCTAGGAGGTTTTTGAGGTCAGAGGCACCATCATCAATGTGAGTATTCACAAACTCACCAGACATCTCCAAAAATCTTTTGAACTGCATATCATCTTTGAATACTTGCCAATATTTGGCGTTATCTGGTATGGAAGGTCTGTTTACAATCTCCACCTTATTTTTTTTCTTTCGTGCCACTGGAGCTTCAAATTTTCCCGTTGTAGTCGCCAGAGAGTCTACCATCATGTTCTCGTCTTTGGGAATCACTTGGACTGTGTGTTCGGTGAAGACATTCCTGAACATATCCCACACCTAGTTCTGATAGGCTCTCATTCTCGGATGCTTAGTCTAATAGATATCATTTACTTGATTTACTACGAGCTCTGAGTCTCCAAAAAATTGGACCCTTTTCACGCCTAAATCCTTCAGCGCAAGAAAGCCCAACAACAAGGCTTCGTACTTTGCTCCATTATTAGCGCATTCAAAAATTAACTTGTAAGAGTGAGCTTTGGTATCTTTGATGGGGGACATAATATACACACCTGCGCCAGCACCCGCTTTAGACACTGAGCCGTCAAAATACATTTCCCATAGTCCTTCTTCTTCCTGATTTCCTTCTTCGTCCTTCAGCTTGTTGGCCTCTTTTACATCTTTTTGTGGCCCACCAATTTTGGAGTTGCAAGGAGATACATCATTGAAGAAAATAGAGGACCCTAAGTCTGTGTCAACAGCATAGATGTGATGGATGTCAAGTTGAGCCTGACTGCTCACTACGTAAGGAAACCTCTTCTCATTGTATAACCTTTTTCTTTCATTCCGAACAGGAATGGTAGCATAATTCATGTCCATTTGTAGGTTGCCTTTCAACTTCAAAGTCCAGGATCTGGACAACAGAATACCAAACTTGGGGGGAATGTCAGCCATGACAACATCCATGACCACAACCTTAGCGGGGAGCTTATTCAAAGAAACCACCATGTCTTTTATCAGTCCCAGACATTTCACTCTTTTAGAATCAAAGGAATACAGATCTTTCTAAGGCCTAGTAATCTACAACCCCAGGATTTCCACCACTCCCTTCGGCATCATATTGTGCAAAGCCCCTAAATCCAGCATGGCATTGTGTAACACCATATCATGCACATTCAAGCTCATTTAAAAGGGAGGCACCTCCTCATCTTTGCTATCCACGCTGTCAATAGTAGACCCCAAAATAATAGTAGGGTTCTCTTCATTCAGCTCTAAGAGATCAGGGTGAGCTTCCCCTTGATTCATGATCATATGTGTGATAGTGTCTCTATATTCCTAATTCCTCAACAATTTGTTAAAAGGAATAGAGATATTCAGTTTAGCTAGCTCGTTTTGGAGGTCAAACGTGGGGAAGGACTTGCTCGGCTCATTTTAGCTGGAATATTTCACCTCCTGCGGATAGCAAGGTGTTCCACTGGTCTAAATGGTTCAGATCCAAAACAAATAGATGACAAAGGTTGAAGACTCTGTTAGTTTTAAAACATTAAGCCAACATTATGTTAGGATCTTTACTGAGAGAATAACAAGTACAGTAATCAAATACAAGAGACAATGAACACAGTGTTTTTGATTGGGGAAACCATAAATGGAGAAAACCCCGCAACTTCCTCAGAGATAGAATTAGCACAAGATGTAAAACCCCAAAATAGTAAGATGCACTCCCGACAGTAGTAATCTTCTTCTTGTCTAGCTCCAGTGTCTTCTCCTTCCTCAACTATGCACTACACTTGAGTGTGTGAGTGATGTGTGCTAAATAGAGATCCTAGATCTCTATTTATACTAAACCCGACATGACTAAAACCCTACTAGGGCCGACCTCTACTAGGAGAGTCTAATGACCCTAGTGCCCTGGAACTGCGGGGACTTTAACCCTTACACAATCAGATGGTTACCCATGATGACTTGACATGACTTGTTTACATTATTGATCCTCCCGATCGAAACATCGAGGCATGACAACATGACTCAAATACATAATAGATACATCCTGGAATAAACATCGGGTTACAATACATAATATACATAGATGAATACATTTCGAAGTTACAAATACATCAACACTCCCTCTTAACTAGGAAGGTATTCTTTTGACACAATTTTCAGCACTGGTCTTCTTCTCTGTATCAACTGGATCATCTCGTCATCTGCATCTCGAGTCTTCTGAGTCTTCAAGTCATCTTCGTCTTCAATTCATATTCATTCTTCAAATCTAGATCATCTCTCGATCTGGATCATCATGGGACATCATTACTGGATCTGGATCATCTCTCTATCTGGATCAACATGACTGGATCTGGATCATCACTCGATCTGGATCATCATCACTAGATCCGGATCATCATCACTGGAATGGATCTGGATCATCACTCGATTTGGATCTGGATCTGGATCTGGATCATCTCTCGATCTGGATCATCACTGCTGGATCTGGATCATCACTCGATCTGGATCTCTCAGAGTCATCATAACTGGATTTGGATCATAACTTGATCTGGATCTCATCTGGTCATCATCATGTGTGCTATCTCATGATTCTTCTCATCACAGGAAGTTCTATAGAGCCAACCTTATTTCATGTTGGGTGTATGCCTACCTCCTTGTATATCTTTGGTAGCCCGTACATCTGACCTACTCGTCAGAATGTCCAACACTCACATCTGACCTACTTGTCAAAAAGGTGGTAGCCCTTACATCTGACCTACTTATTAGAATGGCTATCATTCACATCTGACCTACTCGTCAGAAAGGCGGTAGCCCTTATATCTGATCATATAGGACCTAATCCTACAATCACATCAGAATGGCCGGCACTCACATCTGACCTACTCATTAGAAAGGTAGTAGCCCTTATATCTATGTAGGAGCTCATCCTACATCAAAATGGCCAGCACTCACATCTGACCTACTCATCAGAATGGTAGTAGCCCTTACATCCGTCCTACTCAACAGAATGGTCAGCACTCACATCTGACATGGGAGGAACCAAATCCTTTAGCCATGAACAGAATGACTCTTCCCTTACATCTGAACTACTTTTCAAAATGGTGGTATCCCTTACATCTGTCCTACTTGACAGAATGGCCAACACTCACATCTGACATGGAAGGAACCGAATCCTCTCACCATGACAGAATGGCTTAGCCCTTATATCTGACGTGCTCATCAGAATGGCTTTGGGACTCATCACTTTCCCTTTGAGGAAATCTCGATCTGGAGAACACCAAGCTTCTCCCTGAAGTACTCGAACTTCACTCTGGCTAATGGCTTTGTTAACACATCAACTATCTATTCCTCCGTCGCAACATACTGAAGCTTCACTACTCCTCTCTATACCATATCCTTGATATAGTGATACTTGATCTCGATATGCTTCGACTTGTCATGGAACACTGGATTCTCTGACAACTTTATGCAACTCTGTTTGTCACAATGTATACAAGTAGCATCCATCTGGAGATCAAATAAATTAGATAGTAGCTTCCTCAGCCACACTACCTCACAACTAGTTGAACAAGCTGCGACATACTATGCTTCAGTTGTACTCAGTACCACACATGATTGCTTCCTGCTAAACCAAGAGATCACACCTGATCCCATACTGAAGCAACATTGTGAAGTGCTCTTCCTATCATTTCCACTACTTGCCCAATCTGAATCAACATAACTCTCCAATTTAATCTTTTGATTCGCATCATACTTGAGCCCATAATCAATTGTACCCCTCAAGTACCTTAGAATATGCTTTGTAGCAATCAAGTGAACATTTCTCAGATCTGTCAAGAACTGGCTCAAGGTGTTCATAGCAAAGCAAATGTTTGGTCTCGTGTTTGTCAGGTACATCAATGACCCAATCATCTAACGATACATCGTAGCATCAACCGACTCTGAAGAAGCATAATTCAATAGCTTCAGGTTCGATGCCATAGGTGTGGCCATAGTCTTGCAATCCATCATCCCAAACCTCTTTAGGATCTCTACTGCATACTTCCCTTATCCAAGGAAGATTCCATCTGCACTCTGCCACACATCCATACCTAGAAAGTAAGAGATCATACCCAAGTCCTTCATCTCAAACTCGGCAGAAAGCTTTCTCTTTGTATCAGTAATCAACCCATCCATGTCTGTCACAAACAGATCATCTACATATAGTAGAAGCATCACTGAGTTTCCATCTTCAACCTTGTAGTAAAGGTTGGAATCTGCTTTACTCTTGGTAAATCCCAAACTGGATAGAAAGCTATCAATTGTGCCGTACCATGTCCTGGGTGCCTATTTCAAATCGTACAAGGATTTCTTCAATCTACATACATGAGACTCCCTGTCATGTGTCTCAAAACCGAGTGGTTGTTCTACATACACTTCGTCTTCCACTAAACCATTCAAGAAAGCAGTCTTGACATCCATTTGGTGTATCTTCCATTTCATCACTGCAGCAAGAGCAAGTACTGATCTGATGGAAGTGTATATGGATATAGGTGCAAAGGTCTCTTCATAGTTTATTCCCTCTTTCTGAGAGAAACCTCGAGCTACAAATATTGCCTTATACTTTTCAATGCTACCATCTACAGCATGTTTGATCTTGTAGATCCATTTGGAAGTTACAACTGACTTCCTGTCTGGTCTTGGGACAACATCCCAAACATCATTCTTCATGATCGATTGGTACTCTTCGATCATAACATCCTTCCATTCTTTCCGTTCTGCCACTTCTTCATAATTGGAAAGTTCTTTATCAATGAAATCACATAGTAAAGCTACATACCTGGAACAGGATCTGGTCCTATTTCTTTCTCTATGATTCTCTTCTGGAGCCCCATATCTTTCCGCACCTTGGATAATTTCTCGTACCCAAGCAGGTTTCCTCTTATGAGGATTCTTCTCCAGAGGTGGATCTACAGGTCTTTGTGGTTCTTCAAATTCTCGATCTTCTTCTCGAGTTTCTTCATTCATGGTTGTATCATGAATTCTGGGTGCTTCTGCTTCTTCAGGTTCTTCAGCAGGTCTCTTTCTGGATTTGTTGTAAGCTGTGTCTTCATCAAATTTCACATCCCTGCTGATGTCAATATTCTTATATCCTAGGAAATATATTCTATAAGCCTTCGAGCTTTCAGAGTATCCCACAAATATGCCCTTCTTTTTTGAAGGATCTAATTTAGTCCTCTTCTCTTTTGGAATGTGGATGTACACAAGAAAGCCGAATATTATGAGATGGCTTACTTCTAGTTTCTTGTCGGAGAAGACTTCTTCAGGAGTCTTGTTCTCGAGTACTCTATGTGGAGTACGGTTCTATACATACACCATTTTTCTGGCAGCTTCTGCCCAAAGATGCATAGGAAGCTCTTGATCATGAAGCATTGCTTTTGCAGCTTCCATGATAGTTTTGTTCTTCCGTTCTGCAACCCCATTCTGTTGTGGATTATAAGGAGTGGACAACTCCCTCTTAATCCCTGATTCTTTGCATAGCTCTTTGAATTCATTTGAAGTGAATTCTTCGCCATTATTTGATCGAATGGTCTTGATCTTCTTTTCAGTGTGGTTTTCGATCAAGGCTTTGAATTCTTTGAACTTACTGAATACTTCGTCCTTGTTCTTCATGAAGTAAACCCATGTCTTCCTAGAAAAGTCATCAATAAAAGAAACATAATATGCATACCCGATTAGAGAGTTTGATGACATAGGACCGCATACATCGGAGTGGATGATTTCCAAGATTCCTTTTTCTTTGCTTTCACTGCTTGGAAATGTCTTCTTTGTATTCTTTCCTTTCGCACATCCTTTGTAGACCCCATCATGTTTTGCTTGGATTTCTGGAAGACCTTCAACAGCTTTGCTTGCAATAGGTAGTGCTATGTAATGCACATGTGCAAGCCTTCTATGACAAATTTCACTTGGCTCTACTATGTCATGGACCAAGGCTTGTTCTGGATGGCCCTTCAATTTGTATAATCCTACTTCTTGTTCTCCAATTACTACCGCATCATCGATAGTCTTTCCTTTTTGGCCACATGATGAATTGACCATCTATGAATGCAACCCAAATTCCTTTTGCATCTAATGCTAATATGGAGAGAAGGTTCTTCTTGAGTCCTGGCATAAACAATACTTCTTTCATTGTTAGGGATTTTCCAGAGTCTAACTTATATGAATATTCCCCACTACCTTTTATTGGATATTGGTAGTCATCTCCTAGCTTTACCTTGTGAGGTGATTCATGCTCTGACAGTCTCACAAAGGATTCCTTGAATCCAGTCATATGTTTGGAAGCCCCACTATCTATAAGCCAATCATCACTACCATGAGTAATGTTACCTGTGAGAGCTGATATCAGAACATATTCATCCTCGCTTGAAGAATCTTCACTTTCATATCTGGATCTCTTTCTGGATGGTTCATCATCCTCTGCAGCATGAGCATGATGTCTTCTTTTGTTTCTCTTCTTTACTATCTTCTGTTTGTTAGGACAATTCCTTGCATAGTGTCCTACTTCATCACAAGTATAGCATATGATCATAGATACATCTCTTCTAGTATTATCTTTGTGAAAGTGCTTACCTCTGGAACCTTGAGATTTTCTCTTGCTTGACTTGGAGTGAGACTTGGAGTGTACCGTAAGATCTTGGTCTTCACTTCCCATCTTCTCTTCTCGAGCTGCTATCTGAGCTTCTTCTTGAAAGCACTCTTCCTATAGTCTGCTGAACTTGACTAACTTCTTCCTAGCACAGATTCCTTGGATGAAAGAATCCCATGACCTAGGAAGGCCATTCAATGTAGTCATTACAATCTCTGCATTTTCCACTTCTTCATCAACTGCTTCTAGTTGCTCTTTGATCTGAGAAACTCTTGTGAAGTAATACTAGATTGTTTCTGCATTCCGAATCTTCACATTCTTCAGTTGGTTTCTTAGGGTCATCTTCCTATTGATGTTCTTCCCTTCAAACAATTTGGTTAGGGCATCAAACATAGCTTTAGGTGTCTTGAGAGAGGACACATGTGGGATAAGGTGATCCTTGATAGAATCAGCAATGATCCTCTTTACCATAACCATCTTCTTCTTATGTAAGGCCTTTTCCTCATCTCCCTCTGGAACTGGAACCTCCTCATGGATGTAGGAGTCTAATTCATTTTCTTCCAGGACCAAGGAGATCCTATACTTCCAGGCTCAGAATTTATCAGCTCCCTCAAGCTTTTCATTAAGCTTGGTATGATGAGACATCTTAATTGAGAACCTCAAATGGAAATACAAAATATTTTAGATCTTACTAGGTTCAATATGTCGGATCTGAAACTTGAGCTGAAATCCTACAGAGTTGGTTCAGGTGCAAATTAGGGTTTTGCGTTTCCAGAGTTTTGTCCACCCAAATGCCTTGAAATTTGTCCCTAACTTAGATTTTGGGGAGGAGATCAATCCAGGCCTGGGCTCACTGAAAAATTCCTCTTCTGTGAAAATCCCTAATTTCCAACAGTAGTGATAGGTCCAAAACTGAAAAACCTCAGAATTAGATTCTGCTTCAACAGAAAGATTCGCCCTAAGGAGGAGAGTTGTTCCACCTTAATTTTGCTGAAAATATATGGAGGAATATCCACAAACTAGGAGGCCCTAGTTCCTGTAGCTGCACAGTGTCTTCTTCTTAGGTTAGCTCTGATACCATGTTAGTTTTTCAACATTATGCCAGCATTATGTTAGGATCTTTACTGAGAGAATAACAAGTACAACAATCAAACACAATAGACAATGAACACAGTTTTTTTGATCAGGGAAACCATAAATGGAGAAAACCCCGCAACTTCCTCAGAGATAGAATTAGCACAAGATGTAAAACCCCAAAACAGTAAGATGCACTCCCGACAACAGTAATCTTCTTCTTGTCTAGCCCCAGTGTCTTCTCCTTCCTCAACTATGTGCTACACTTGAGTGTGTGAGTGATGAGTGCTAAATAGAGATCCCAGCTCTCTATTTATACTAATCCCGACATGACTAAAACCCTACTAGGGCCAACCTCTACTAGGAGAGTCTAATAACCCTAGTGCCCCGGAACTGCGGGGACTTTAACCCTTACACAATCAGAGGGTTACCCACTATGACTTGACATGACTTGTTTACATTATTGATCCTCCCGATTAGAACATCGGGGCATGACAACATGACTCAAATACATAATAGATACATCCCGGAATAAACATCGGGTTACAATACATAAGATACATAGATGAATACATTCTGAAGTTACAAATACATCAACAGACTCTCCCAAGACGTTGTAGATATCTAGAATACAAGGCTTTGATATTCCACCTGTGTACCTGCAATCAAGCTCAACACGAAATAGATCAAAGCAACCAGAATATGATCTACTAATCTATGCTAGTGACTAAGGAATCTAGCAACATATATGTGAAATCACAACAACAACAAAATATGTGGGACAAAAATCAACTTGCATTAAGGAATATGAAGAATTTTACAACCAAGCCTTAGTGTTGACATGCATCTCCATGAAACCAGACTTTCTCATCCCCAAAAGCTCCGACTCTAGCTCTCTATGTTCTCTCCAAATGATCTTGGGCCAATAATTAATCCAACAGCATAACAATACCTCAAGTGTTCTCTCCTCAACCATGGATATGAGCTCTTATTTATAAGGCTTTAATGGATAGAGTAGGTTGAGAAGTTAGTGGGTGAGGTGGCTTCTAAGATCCTAGGATGAGGGATCTCGAGCTCAACCAACCCACAACAGTAGGGATAAGGTAGGACGCGAGGCTTATCATCTAAAAGCCTCAAGAAACTTCTCTTTTTCCCTTTTTACCCAGGGTATCGTGTTTCTCCTTCTATGACAAAGCGGTTCTGGTAATAATCACTTATGGACCAAGGAAAATAAGCGGTGGCACCACTTATGGGAAACAGATGATGGGTGGTGCGAATAGGGGTACCACTCCTGGATATAGGGGCATTCACAGTGCTGGGAATTTGTATGAAATATTGATGAAAAACCATTTAGTTTCCACTCCAGAAGCTGGGATTTAGGGCAAGTAGGTATGTCAAACGTCTTATCACATGATGGTGATAGGATTTTGGTATAACAGGATGCCCCCCAAAGCATGAATCTTAGAGGGATACGATAAACGAGAGCTTTGAGAACAAGTCGTCGCCACAAGATGAAAATGTCAGCTCGATCGGAACATGTTGTCAAGTAGGAATCTGTATTACATCAATATGTTGACTCATAGACACAAGTAACCAAAATCATGGCTACAAACCAATACAAGGCAGATCCATGAGAGGAATAAACAAGCATGGCTACTAGAATACAGCGTAGATCCATGTTATAGAGGACTCAAACTTGGACATAGATACCAGACATACAATGTAGATCTATGTCATACTGACACAAATTTGAGCATAGCCATGACCATACAAATGTGGATCCAGGCTAGATGTACAAAACTCCATCGTAGCCTGGGGAAAAAGCAATGAGTTCTTTAAACAAATACCCAGGGTCTTCGTCTTATCTTCCACAAAGTACAATTCTATCCATGTGATTACAATGATCTGAAGTTGAACATGGTAGAAACCACTTGATTACCAGTCAATGATGTGAACCATTAACAAGTGCAAGGAAGAACACCATTAATGTCAATGATTCCCAAGGTACCCTAGTACAACCTATTGAGTGTGAATAGATGTCCTGATGTCAAACACCCAGTCGATTCTATCGATCAAAGGTCAATGATGTGAACCAATGTCGAGAGCGAGAGAAACTGTCATTAAGGCATACATATCTCAAGGTACTAAATATTGTTTCTAAGACTATTTCCTGGATGATGAGCTGATGTCGACAGGAAAAGTCTCGTCGAAGGAGGGCCATGATGAGTCCCACATCGACGACATGAAACTCAAAACATAGTTCTAGAATGATGTGAATGTAGTAACCATATGAATGACTCAAAGATACTGACACAAAGACTGTGTAGACTGCAGAGGTAAAAAAATTTTAGATCTCCTTTGAACATCGATCGAGACGACAAAAATACTTGGCAGCATGACTGAACAGGATAGACACACAATGCGACAGTGGAAAATGCATTCTTTTGAAAGACTCAAAGGATTGACATGACTCATGAAAGTGGAACGTCACAGAGATCAGCTGAATACCCAATTGACGGACATGATTGTGCAAACAAGTGCCATGTTCAAAGGTAACGACAAACAATTGCCATTATTTACAAAATGATTCCCTTCCCATTTACCCCATCATGATTGATGAGTGCCTCTTTTCGGTTTTATGAGTTCAAAGAGGGTAACAAACACTCGATATAGCTTGTCAAAAGACAAGTCCAGACTCATATGTTTTACGAACCTCAGAGAGGAGGGGTTCGTTCCCAAAATGGGTCTCTCAATGTTTAATTTAACGAGTCCACTGAAGGAAAACTTGGTATCGTTCATGTTTAGAGAGTCTAAACGAATACGAAAGAAGACTCCAAGGGGGTCCTTTTTTGTATGATTTAGTCTCTAAGGCCTGAAAAAGTGTAAAATCCTACCTTAAAGAACTCTTCCAGTCATGATTGGCTGGAGTGATCCTTTTTCATAAATAGTCCGATCCGAACCGAAAAAGAGATAACCTACCATTGGACGGATGACTCTTCAATTACTTTAACGAGCGTGAAGAAGACAAGATCGCTCGATGATCTTTTCGTATTTAGGGAGCCTGAAAAGGGTTTAAAGAGAAATCCATGAGGTTTCTTTACACAATGTCATATTTTACGATCCTGGAAAGAATCGAAAATGGACTCGACGACCTTTTCATGTTTAAGGAGCCTGAAAAAGAGGTGAAAAGAGGACTACATGATGCTTCTTTACACAACGTTGTATTTTACGAGCCTGGAAAGAAACTTGAAATGGACTCGAAACTTTGATACTAGATTTTAACGAGCGTGACAAAGTGTCATAATAAACGCTCAATGACCTTTTTCATTTTGTGAAAGTATGAAAAAGCCATAAACAAACTTTCCAAAGCTTCTTCCTAAAGTTCTCTTATCCTGCAGACGACTCAGAAACAAGTGTTAAATGCATTCAAAACCAACATTAAGGGATTACGACAAATGAAATTTGACTAAAATACGATTTTATATCAAAACTATAGTAAGTCGGACCCAAAAAATGTCTATATAAGTCAAGTAAATAGTAAAAAATCAAAACATTTCACTATTTACCTCTAGCAGAGAGCACTTGGAGCATTTTTCTAGCCAGATCTTCCATAGCTGATACCGGGAGTTTCCACTATCCGTTTTTAGCACCGTCCATTGTAGGTAACATCTAAGACCTTTATCTTTCATTTCATAGATTCTATTTTGAGATTTGGGGGGGTTTTGGGCTTATCTAGAAATCCCTAAAACTCAATATGCGGGAACCACGGCTACCTCTTACAGGATACACAGTACCACCTGAGAACCACGCCAAGAACATAGCCGACAGGCGGTGCCACTTCCTGTCTCCAATGGGGTACAGGTGGTACCGACTGTGGATAACTTAAACAAATGATATGGGCAACAAATATTCATTCTTTTGATTTGCAATGATTCAAGGATGATTCTAAGGGATTACGGCAAATGAATTTTGATTAAAATATGATTTTATATCAAAACTATAGTATGTCAGACCCAAAAACGTCTATATAAGTCAAGTAAATAGTAAAAAATAAAAACATTTCACTATTTACCTCTAGCAGAGAGCACTTGGAGCATTTTTCTAGCCAGATCTTCCATAGCTGATACCGGGAGTTTCCACTATCCGTTTTTAGCACCGTCCATTGTAGGTAACATCTAAGACCTTTATCTTTCATTTCATAGATTCTATTTTGAGATTTGGGGGGGTTTTGGGCTTATCTAGAAATCCCTAAAACTCAATATGCGGGAACCACGGCTACCTCTTACAGGATACACAGTACCACCTGAGAACCACGCCAAGAACATAGCCGACAGGCGGTGCCACTTCCTGTCTCCAATGGGGTACAGGTGGTACCGACTGTGGATAACTTAAACAAATGATATGGGCAACAAATATTCATTCTTTTGATTTGCAATGATTCAAGGATGATTCTAATGCATACCATTATTATTTTTGGAAGGTCTAGGCGACTCAAAACATGGTGATATGGAAGGAAATAACACATGATGATGAGAATACTGCTACTAAAAGAACTGTGGGTTGCATTTCTGCACTACGGGACTGTGGACTCTTAAAGTTCTTCCAGACCCCAAGCATGGTGTCCCACAAGAGATTACTAGAACACATATTGCAGATGTGGAATCCAGAACAGCAGTATTTTGAGATGGGGGCACATATACTTACAGTGGAGGTAGAGGATATCTACTTCCTAACTGGTCTATCGAGATAGGGTGCCCCCATCTCACTGACAGGTTCCCATGGCAGGTACATTACCACCAGAGAGCTTATAGATCAGCACTGTGCACCAGGTACAGGTACATCGGGGAAGAAAATCCCCATCAAGGTAGTGACAGACAAAGCTCTACGGATTGTTCTGTTCACCATGCAGAGGGTGGCCGGGAGCCAGGGTGTGCACCAGGCTTCCAGGGAACACATGTTGTACACCATAGAGGCCATGGCACCCACGGTGTTCAACTGGGTAGAAGCAATGCTTCCAATATTCAAGGATCAGCTGACTAAATGTCGACAAGGAGAGCTGAAGCAATTCGACTTTGGTTCCATCTTAGCCTGCTTCTTCTTCGAGTGGGTCCCACAAATGAGGCCCCAGGTGACTTTCTGGATTCTGAGAGCACGGGACCCCCATATGCTGAGGTGGGTCCAGGTCATGGCTCGCACAGGAGTAGGTAGGGTTAGAGTGAAGTTCGGTGATCCGTTCTTCAGATGGTTATGGGATCAGATGCTCATGATCGAGGACTATGCCTATGCAAGCACAGACTTTATAGGAGATCTCAACCTACCACTCTTACCTGGAGGGCAGTGGGGTGACATCGGTATGAAGAAAGAAACCCTAAAATGGACAACGTTTTTATGTTTTTAAAGTTTTATGTTTTTTATGATAAGTGACGATACATGTTTGTTCTCATGCAGATGTTGGAGCAGCGAGGCCTGGAGGAGCATCTCCATTGGATAGGCGAGCCGGAGCTCGCTTCATACCACAGGGTGATGATATCACCAGGGATCTGGAGGAGAACTTGGAGAGGTTGACTCTAGACATCCCAAATTCTGACATAGATGACCTCCCGACTAGATATCAGAGATCTACAGTGGGAGTACCGGGAAGATTTAGCAGGCTGCTACGTAGGGTGGCTCGAGCAGTGATGTGCTATCACGAGCATCATTGAGACATGTATACTGAAAGCTAATAGCTTTAGGATTTTGTATGATGATTTTTCCTGAAAGCCTACATGCTTCAGATGAGGTATCGGGACCTATTTTTTGTAAAACTTTTTCATATATATATACAGACTTTTACACGGTATTTTATACATTTCAAATGCATAAATGCATTTTCTATGAGTTCTATGCGTCTTTAAATGTTTATTTACAATGTACCATGTTTGATTTGACGTCATGAATTGGCAGTATGCCAATATAGGATGTAATTAGCCAATGAGTCAGCAACTACATTATGTTCCCTATGGATATGCCTATAGGTAATGGTTTCAAATGATCTTTCTAACAAATGTACCCTCCAAAAGAGGTGTAGGAGTACCGGGTTCCTAATGGTGTAGACATGGTTAAAATGACAAACCACGAGCTGTGAGTCCATTAAGACTACTAGATCACAGAAATCCTGGGAGGTAGCTTCAGTCAGAAGACCAATGACTGCTTCATACTCAGTGATGTTATTAGTAGAGGGGCCTATGTAAACCACTCCTAAACTAACCAAATCTTCAGTTGGGGATTAGAGAACCCAAGCAGCCGAGGATAGATTCAAGGTATGGTGGAAAGCACCATCAGTGAATCCATAGAAATCCATCTGCATGACCAAAACATGGTATAAACAGATGCGGACACTAAAACTCAAAACCATCTTGAAAATACTAAAAGCACACTAAAAGTCAATCAATATACATATATACAAGATACTATCCAAGAAGACCTAGGCATAGTACCTTTTCAGGTACAACCCATTGTGAGGTTGCCCCAAAGGGATTTCATCATAATCAATGAGCTCGTAGGCTCCTTTCTCTAACACCTTAGAAATAACGAAAGGTCCATACCACATGGACTCGAACTTACCCTTCCCTAGTTTGTCATATCTCTGGTCATAAGTCAATACTAGGTCACCCTCGTTGAAGACACAAGGCTGGACAGATTTATCGTATTGTGCTTTGACGCATTTCTTATGCACCTCATTAGCCAAGGCAGCATCTCTGTGAGTCTCATCAAGGTTATTCAAATACAAAAATCTCTCTTCCTCTGCGGAAGTGTCCGGGAGAAGTTCGACGGCAAGTTTTAAAGATGGAATCTGACATTGGATCGGCAAGACAGCTTCAAGTCCATAGACAAGCTGGAATGGCATGAAACCAGTAGTTTTTTTCACAAAAGTCCGATAATCCCAAAAAGTGAAAAAAAGAACGAGGTGCCAATTGGATTTATGATCTCCAACCATCCGACGAAGCATAGTTTTCAAAACTTTGTTAATGGCCTCTACCTGACCATTAGCTTGCGGATAATACAGCGTAGAGTTCTCATGGTGAAAACCTAGCATAGCACTCAGTTCCTCCATCATTTGATTATGGAAATGAGATCCGTGATCAGTGACGATGGACTACGGAACTCCAAATCTATCTATGATATAATTGAACAAGAAGAGAGCGACAGTCTTACCATATTTTGCATATGTAGGCATGGCCTCAGCCCATTTTGTGAAATAATCCACAGCTACAATGATGTAACCATGCCCCCCATCTGAGGTAGGCTTACAATGCATGAATTCAATCCCCCATTTGGCGAATGAGCCAACGGCAATGACGGGGTGAAGCGGAGCAGGATGGGTGCGCTTTTTAGGATAAAAATGTTGACAAGGTGGGAATTTCGTAACAGCCTCATGACAGTCTTTGAAGAGAGAAGTCCAGAAATAGTCAGCATGAAGGATTTTCTGGGCTGTAGCCATCCCAGATAAATGACCACCACATGCTCCAGAGTGGCAATCATTCAACACGTGTTCAGACTCCTCATGGGTGAGGCATCGCCAAAGAATGGAGTCAATCCCATGTCTATACAAGGTATCATTCAAGATGAGATAGTACTTCGTGTGGTGACAGATACGGCAGCGATCATCATGAGATAAATGCGGCTGAAAATGCTAGGTCTAGGGATAAATCAACAAATCTCCATACCAAGGATCAGTAGTGCTAATCAGGAACAGGAATTCATCCGAAAATGAATCAATAGGCTCAGATTCTATTGTAGCATAGGGAAGATCACACATAATCTCTGCAAAAACCAAGGATTTCTTTGATGTGGCCTTGGCAAACTCCAGATCGAACTCCTAAAGGATAACAATCCAACGGGAGTACTTGCCTCCGAGTACCTGACGAGTCAGGATGTAGTACATCGGGTTCTGGTCTGCCAATATGGTGGTAGTGCGGAGCAGAATGTAGTGACGAAACGTTTGCACGGAAATGACCATGGCCAATGCTAGCCTCTCCACATGTGAATAACGAGTTTCAGAATTTATAGGATTCTTACTGGTGTAATAAATCACGTGTTCCTGATCGTGGAGATTGTCCTGCACTAAAACCATGGCAATGGTAGTAGCGGAGGCAGGAATATACAAGAGAAAGTCCTTTGAATAATCCGGGGGGTGTATCACGGGTGAATGAGTCAGAGCATGCTTAATATTATCAAAGGCACATTAGGTCTGTTCATCCCAGAAGAATGGAGTGTCTTCTTGAGGAGACGCATATAACCGTGCGTTTTCTCTGTGAAATTGCACACGAAACAGCGGAGAAAGTTTGCCTTCCCTTGCAAACTTTGGAGTTCAAGGAGGTTGGTTGGGGCTGGTAGATTAATGATAGCGGCAATATTCAAAGGATCTATCTGGATGCTATCTTTGGATACCACAAAGCCAAGCAGACGTCCCATCTCAACGCAAAAACACATCTATGCGGATTGAGCCGTATATTATAATGACAGCATCGCAGGAATATGTCTCTAAGATGACCAAGGTGGTCCTCACGTCGCTGTGAATGAGCAGGGAGGTCGTTAAGGTACGGTTCAACAATATGTTTAATGTCATGAAACGCATAGGACATTGTACACTGGAACGTGGCTCTAGCATTTTTGAAGCCAAAAGGTAACTTATTATACACAAAGGTTCCCCATGGGAAAATGAATGTCATTTTATGCTAATCAGAGGGCAATATCTCAATCTGATTGTAGCCAGAGAAGCCATCCATGAATGAAAAAATGACACTTCCAGCACAGTTGTTGATAATCTGATTGATATGCAGGGTAGGAAAGATGTCCTTGGGACAAGCTTTATTTAAATCCCTAAAGTCGATGCAGACTCTAATGGTGCCCTGCTTTTTATTGACAAGGACAACATTCAATACCCATTCTGTTAGAGGTACAGGATAAATAAAACCAGCTTTCAGAAGTTTCTCAATTTTAGCTTTAATAGCTACGGCCTTCCGAGGATGGACTTTCCTAAGTTTCTGCCTAACAGGTTTAGCCCTGGGATAAGTTTTAATCTCGTGGACCATAATGGAAGGGTCAATCCCCGACATCTCTTCATAGGACCAGGAAAAATATCACGGAATTCCTTAAAATGTGCCTTATATGCTTCAGATTCATCTACGGAGCAGTTCTGCCCAACATGAATGTGCTCAATAACATCAGGCTTGGTTGATATGTCAATTGGGTTCGTCTGAGTAATGTTGCAAAGGTTTCCTTCAGAATTTGTATCTTGCAACAATATAGGACTTTGTGGAATGTTGACAATATCAGTAGGAAACAACGATACAAAATCATGGCTGCACGAACTGGTGTTGGGGAGGAACATGGATCTATGATGGTGATCCTCCCAAATGGTCTCATCCATGTTCATGATCTCTATAATGGACTCACTGGAAGGAAAATTCTCGGAGAGATAGTCTAGAACCAGAAGAGAAGGTTCTAACCAGTACGGTAAATGGTAAGGATCTGAAGCCACTAGATGAAGGTCATCAGTGTGATCATCAGAAAAGGTTTGAATGGTGTCATACATAGCTTCATGAGGACTCAAAGAGGTGGACTCAACAACATTTTTTCCCTTAGGCTCATAATCAAATGAGGCGATCATATGTACTGTCGTGGTATCTGTGCTAGGAGGAGTAGATGGAAAAATCCCCATGAGAGATGAATCCTTCAGCATGCCTACCCCAATTGACTGGTAAGGAGGAGGGGACTGACCTAACATGGGGATGTTATTAGCCATGGAGGTAGTAACATCCAGCGTACAGAAATCAAGCTGATCAATAGTAACAATTCTCCCTAGATGCAGGAATTGGACCGTTCGAAATACTGTTGAGACAACAGCAGCCATGGCATAGAACCAATTCCTTCGTAGAAGTAGGTTGTAATCTAAAGGGGCATCTACCACTTCTACTTGGATGGAAATGGTTTTTCCCCCCAGCTCGACCACGAGGGCTGATATGAGACCATGGGGTTGGAAACCCCATCCATCAAAGGCTTTAAGGGTCATAGGTGATGTAACAAGCTTGAGAGAGCCAAGAGCTTTCCAATAAGTCAAAGATAACACCGAGGTCGAAGCTCCTTCATCTAGTACCGTTCGAAAGACTTTACTTCCCACTACTTTCATAATGATCTGAAAAGCAAGTTTATGCAGTAATCTAGGTTTATAGTTCTCAACATTGAAATGAATCAAGTTAGTGTTTTCCGGGTCTAAGGCTCCTAATGTTGTCAACAAGTTCTTGCGTTGTGTGGGGCAAATTTGGAGTACTTCTAGGGTAGACATTGCACAAGGTGCCTGAGTGAGATCTTCAACCACATTATAGAATTGAGCAACTCGGGCATTGGGATTAAAGATAGCCTTCCGAAGAGTACTCTTCTGTGGACGCAAAATCATGTCGAGAGTAGGCTTCTCGATAGATAAAGGGACAGTAGATGAGGATTCCGAAGAACTAGTAGAGGGAACTTTCCCTAAAGAAGATTGATATTCTTTCTTATCTACGAGTTTATCATAATTCTAACTTCAAGTTTGCAGATGGATGGTATCTGAGGACATCATACGAATTTCCTCCGATGAACTAGAGTTACCCTGGTTAGACATGTGGTCTACTAGTTGTTGTTGAGAGGGAAAGGGATCCGTAAGTACTGCAGGTACGGGATTGGACTTCAGAAACTGGGAGATTTCATCCCAGCGGGGACACTCCTTTGAAAAATGGTCACCACCACATAGCAGACATGGATATTTAGCCTTCCTTTTCCTTGTGTCATTGTCATTATTGGTTGGTCGTGGAGTCTCCTATTGGTTTCCAGGTTTTTTATTTCTATTTTTACCTTTCTTTTTATTTCCCGAAGTTTGAGTACTTTGAATAGAATTGACCTCAATGGAAACCTTAGGAGTCGAAGGAGTAGCATTTTGGGTTTGCTTGGCAGGGTTCGCTGCAGACGGGGACTGGATTGAACCAACAATCCCATCAACAGATACTTCTATTGGTGGCTTGGCAGGGTCAGTGCTAGGGCAAGGAGCTTGAGGAATCAGGTTATAAAGAATTCCAAACTGAGAATAGACAAAGTCTAGGTACTGAGCCCGACTAATAGCCTACTCTTTGGTAACGGCACCGCCCATAGCCACATCTCAGGAAATAGGAGGAAACAAGGACTTAGTGAACCAATCAGCTAACAACTGATCCGGAATAGGGGCCTTAATAAGACTTCTCTACCTTCTCCACTCATGAATATGATCGAAAATGTGGGTGGAGGTGTTCTGTCGCAAGGAAGTTAAAAGATCAGTGCCCATTTCATAACGAATAAGGAGCTGAAAGTGTGTAAGGAACACGGTTTCCAACGAGCCAAAATCCACAAACGAATGTTGTGGGAGTTCAATGTACCACTTCGTGGCTGTACCGGTCAAATTTCGCTGAAAGAGTCGTAACCGGATGGAATCATCCATGAGGGAGTTCGAAGAACACCATAAATGAAAAGTCATAACATGGTTCTTTGGATCATCTCCCTACTTCCCATCATATTTTGGAATATCTGATGGTAACTATACTAGAATGGGAGGCCACGAGGGATTGTGTCGAATGGGGTCCTTAATCAACTTGAAAAAATTAGGTAAGTCCAAAGTTGCTAGGAAAGGTAACTGTCGTTTGGGATGCACATACTGGTAGTATTGATATGGCATATAATTACCAGTAGGACCATAGGTAGACTGATAAACAGGTTGCTGTGAGGAAGAACCACCGAAAGATCTACCCATGGGGGGTTTATTTTCAGAATTAGGACCACTAGGGCCTCCAGGAGAAGCATCGCGAGGGCCATTGGGACCACTAGGAGGTGGACCATCAAACCCTCCAGAGCCTCTAGAAGGTGGTAAACCTTCAGAGCCACCGGAACCACTAGGTGGAGGGCCACCAGACCCTCTAGAGCCAAAAGGAGGAAAGCCACTAGGTCCCCCAGGACCACTAGGACCACCAAGACCATAAGGAGGAAAGTTTCCAGATCCTCCGAGACCATTAGATCCCCCAGGGGAAGGACCTCCATAAGGCAGTCCTCCCGCACCTCCCACAATATGTATGGGTATCCCTCCCATAACTAGCATGTAAGACTAGTTGGGTTGCCCCCATGGCGTAAAAGTGTTACTAGGGTATGGAATTCTAGCATAAGGCATTCCTGTAGGATTATATGGGTGATTACCTATAGGTATTTGATAACCATAACCTCCAGAAGATTGAATGATTATAGGTTGTGCCCCCAAGGGCTGACCTGAACTAGATGGGGGATTTACCACATTAGTATGGGTGGGAGGGACAAAAACTATAGATGATTCTATGCTAGAGGTCTGCCCTTTAATAGGTACAATTCCAGCATCAAATAAAGTAGGTCATGCCGAGGGTTGCCCCCCAGCATTAGAAGGTACTGACGAAACAGGAATTCAAGGTTGGGCCCCAGGTGCAGAAGACCTAGGAGGATTTGGAACAGACATAACATGAGAGGTGAGAGGGGTGGTAATTTGACCTGGGTTGTGGGTTGTTAATGGATGATCTATAATCAGTTCAATGGGTCTCATAGAATCAGCCAGTGAATGATATCCCATAGGAAGAGATGTGGAACGTACTGGTGTAGAGGCTAATAGGTCATCAATCTGCTTTTCTACCTCTTGTGCACGGAGGATAGCAGCACAGTATTTCCTGCGTTCTTCTTCATGATCAGGAGAACTTACACGGGTGCCAAATGAGGCAATGGCCTGTCCTATAGGTGTCTCCCAAAAAGGAGCATTGGGACCAAAGTCCGGACGGGTTGTATCATCAACATGACCTTCCAAGGGAGAATGGAACGATGAATTTCCCTGAGAAGGTTGTTGGACCAAGGGAGGTGAATGTGAAGAATATGGTACTCCACTTTCCACCACCACATTATCTCCCACCTGGGAGGTGGTAGCAGCTCCTTGGTCGATAGCTTCCATTGGATTTTCTCCTGAAACAGGAATAAAATCAGGTGGCAAGCCCCATACTCTCCTGGACTGTCTTAACTCAGCCAGTTTGTACAGTTCCTATCTAACCTAGGGTATAAAAATCTAGAAAACACACCAAAAGACTTCCCTACACAAACTATAGGTCAAAACAAGCAGACTTAAAATGACAAGAGGAGTTCAAAAGTCAGGTCTCTCACTAGGATTGTCAAGAAGGTGCCACTCGCGATATACCTTGAAGGTACATGCGTAGTAATCTCCCTGAATGTTGTTTTCGGTGTATGTCTCCAAACAAGACGGCCAAAGGGATTTTCTCAGATAGATAAGGTATCCTAGTGGGGTCTCCCGATATACTCAAGGTACGTGGGAGCTCGAATCGGTAGTAGTGTTGTCTAATGCATAACCGTACACAAGGAGCCTTCCGATATACAATCAAGTATGTGAAGTACCTTTATATATACCTCAAGGGTACATGAAAGGTCGTTCGATATACCGACGGTACGTGGAAGAACCGTGCGAGTCCCATGATGTAATGCTGACAAATAACGACAACTCCTACATTTTACGATGCCCGAACATGTCTCTAACCTATCACTCAAGTTACTACGTAAATTTTAACCTACAACTACCATTAATTTTAACTTGTATGGTTAGGTGAATGCATGATGTTTTGACATAAAAGTAAAACCATGCAATATGCTTGTGCAAATGTTCACTTTACTGTTCAGTGTGCCTACTTACAGGAGGGAAGAGAGTGTTTTATTTTTGTTTCAAGACCAAAAATCATTCCAAATCAACAGTCATGAACATCAAATCAAAGACAAGCAAAGATTTTCCAAACCAATTTCTTATTTTCGAAATAAAATGAGAAGGGTGAGAATCTCTTTTCCTAAAAGAACAACACGAAGCACACCTATATGCCAATGCACTCTAACTTTTCAATTTTTTCAAAAACATAAGCAAATCTAACTTAAAACTACCATTTTTTTATATATTTTGATCAAGATAGTCCTAAATGCATGAGAGACGAAAGATCATAAAGGTTCTAAAAGCTTGTAAAGCCAATCAAAGAACCCAAATCCAATGCTCAATGATGATGTCCTAGTCTCAGTCAAAACTTTTCTTTTTGAAGGAAAGAAAAAGAAGTTTACTATGCCAATAAGAAATGAAACCTAGAAGCTAATCTAGTGTTCTTCTTTTAGTTTATGCAATGAAAAGAGATTTCAATAACACCTTAAACTTTTCAGAAAATAAGAAATCCTTCTTAAAAACAACCAATAAGCATAGAAGCGGATGAAAAATCAAAAGACTTAAACAAACTTTTGGAATTCCACTCAAATCAATCTTAAACTAGTAAACCAGCAAGCCACACACATCAGATTCAGTAACACAAGCCTGATAACAGAACTGAAAGCAATCCAAATCCAAATTTTTTCAAAGAAAAATGAGGAAAAAATGTTTTGGAATGATGCCTACCTGGCACCGCACTTCGTAGGTGTTGACAGAGCGTTTCCAAGACAGCACCGCTTCTTGCAAACAAGTTACAGGTGGTGGCACCGCTCGTTGTCCACTTTGTTTAGGAGGTGGCACCGCTCCTCGTACATAGCATAGGCACGGTTCCCTGTAGATGACCAAAACAAAAAAATAACGATGGATCAAGTCAGGAAAAACTAGATCAAGGCAAATACTGTTGAATTGAGTATGGAAACAGAGCATAAAAGACCAAAATGACTCAGATCTAAACAGATCTAGAAATTTGAAACCCAAATGAAGCAAGTCAGAAAGTAGATCTGACTGAAAGAGAGTTGAAGAAAACGGAGCCTGGATTCAGACAAGAGTTGCAGACTGAGGAAGATAAGAACAACTGATATACTAATCCCTAGCGGAGTTGCCAAATTTGTTAGCTGGAATATTTCACCTCCTGCGGACAGCAAGGTGTTCCACTAGTCTGAATGGTTTAGATCCAGAACAAATAGAGGACAGAGGTTGAAGACTCTCCCTAGACGCTGTAGATATCTGGAATACAAGGCTTTGATAGTCCACCTGTGTACCTGCAATCAAGCTCAACACGAAATAGATCAAAGCAACCAGAATATGATCTACTAATCTATGCTAGTGACTAAGGAATCTAGCAACATATATGTGAAATCACAACAACAACAACATATGTGGGACAGAAATAAACTTGCATTAAAGAATATGAAGAAGTCTACAACCAAGCCTTAGTGTTTACATGCATCTCCATTAAACCAGACATTCTCATCCCCAAAATCTCTGAATCTAGCTCTCTATGCTCTCTCCAAATGATCTTGGGCCAATAATCAATCCAACAGCATAACAATACCTTAAGTGTTATCTCCTCAACCATGGCTATGAGCTCTTATTTATAAGGCTTTAATGGATAGAGTAGGTTGAGAAATTAGTGGGTGAGGTGGCTTCTAAGATCCTAGGATGAGGGATCTCAAGCTCAACCAACCCACAATAGTAGGGATAATGTAGGACATGAGGCTTATCATCTAGAAGCCTCGAGAAACTTCTCTTTTTCCCTTTTTACCCAGGGTACCGCGTTTCTCCTTCTATGACAGAGCGGTTCTGGTAATAGCCACTTATGGACCAAGGACAATAAGCAGTAGCACCGCTTATGGGCAACAAATGATGGGCGGTGCGAACAGGGGTACCGCAACTGGATAAAGGGGCATGCGCGGTGCTGGGAATTTGTATGAAATATTGATGAAAAACCATTTAGTTTCCACTCCAGAAGCTGGGATTCAAGACAAGTAGGTATGTCAAATGTCTTATCACATGATGGTGACAGGATTTTGGTATAACAACTCAACAGGTGCTGCTGGATCCAATATTTTCACATTATTTCTTTCTTTTCCCACATTTATGGGTGCCATCGGCCCTTTCTGCTTGTCATTTTCTTTCCCGGGACCGGTATGACTACTAGAAGGCTGGTCTGGGTTTAGCCCTCCTTTAGGTACGTCGGTGTCACTAGTAGAGTTGCCACCTTTCTTCTATATAGCCACGTCCCTATTTCTCAACTTGATCTTCCTTACGTTGTTTATAGCATGCATATACCCTTTATGATATTGCTCTAATTCCTCGGTCAGGGTCTTTCCATCTACCTGAGAAAACATATCATGTTCCTCTTTTGTCAAGTAAATCTCAGAGTCTAGGTTGTTGAAATGATGGATGTGATCTTCGGTAGACTCAGCTTCATCTTCTATAGCCACATAGTTTTCAGGGAAAGGAGGTCTGATTGGCTGCTCTTCAGGATTCTCGAGTTCCTCACATCCCTTGGTCTATTCGGTTGGAGTAGGGGACGGACTTGCTGCCTAAAATTGGGATTCCTTATTTGAGGCTCATTCTGATCCTGGTTCGTCAGCCTAGCCTCTACCATCAACCTGTCCATCATCTTTTCCATGGTTTTGAGCATCAACTCAAATTTTATATCCCTACATGAAGAGGCAGAAGTAGAGGGGTGTGCTTCTTCTCTACCCTTCCTTCTGTCGATATCCGCCCTCGGTTTAATTTTCCCACATGCCATCATATTGGCCTCTACTTCTAGGGAATTAGTGAACATGGCAAGGAGAGTGTTAGACTTTCTTTCTCTTAATAACAAAGTAAAATCATTGTCAAAGGTGTCTACATAATGAAGCTTAGTTTCCCCAAGTGAAGGTTTGATATCGGCAGCTATCGAGTTGTAGACCCGCATGAACTGGCTAGAAAATTCATGGACGGATTCAAAACCTCCCTTCTTGAGATTATTATATTGAGACAAAACCTGCAATGGGATTTGCTTGTCATTCTTCCGAGGGATGATCTTCAATCTTGTCCCCGGCAATGGCGCCAGTTTGTTAGCACCGGAATTGAGCCCAAAGGTTGCTGAAGGATCACTCCCAAGTAACAGCAAAACCACTTTCGAAGAGAGAACTGGCCTTCTGCTCTTCTGAGAGGGATCTCTCACCAAATGTTAACAATGCCAGATATATATACAGAAGTGAAACTATAAATTGTCTGTAAAATTGGTTGAAACAAAACACAGCACCATTGGGCGATGGAGTCAAGATATACAACAAAATAATCAGAACTTAAATGCAAACGATTTCAACACAGGGTTAAGGTAGCCACTCGGTCACAGTTGATTTATAATTGTCTAGTGGAAAAGAGGAACATGAACAGACCATCAACATAGAGCATTGAAAAATGAATTCTGTATTAACTTTAGAAGAAAACTTTGGTGAATATCTAAAACAAAAAACAGAGCATAGCAAGTATGAATTTCAAACTGTTATAAACTAAGTTTCAGATATGAAAGAAAACAAAATGGGAAAGGAAAACTGGAATAACATTCACATAAGAAAAGAAGCAACAGACTGTAAGTACGAACGACACATGAATCCCTGTATGAAAAACGTCGATCTCAGCTCTGCAATTATATTAAAATTCTCTTGAGAAACACACAAAACAAAATTACAATGGTTTCAACCCTTTCTCCTTCTTTAGGAAATATATTTATAGTATTCTAGATTTCCTAAACCGACATTCGGGACTCAAAATTAGTTACAACAGAAGGACATCCTCTAGCACCCTCTTAGGTGGCATAGTGGATGTGGCTTGTATGAAACAGCCAAACAATGAAATGTGGAACGTGGGATGAAAAAGGCACAAGATTATCCCATAATCCCATCTGGCGGATGATGACTGTACAAACCCCTTTAAGAGAAGCAACCGTTAGGGTGGGCGTGCAACACCTGGAAAATCTCTCATGCACTGTCACCGCTACTTCTGTTGGTGTGGTGTGAGCTTGGATAACCCATTTGGTGGATGAATCTCCATACATCAGGACCAGGTAGAGGCGTAGCAACCATTTCATAAGCTTGCACTTTGAGCTCCATCATCTCAGGGTAAGAGGCCATGAGGACCTTGGAGCACGTGGCTCTGAAGTCAAACCATAACTCGAAATCACTGGTCAATTTATCAAAAATGACCTTCCCCGACAATGCCTGTTGCATATCCCTGAATTTTCTATGATCCAATCAAAAGCTCACTAGGCAATCCTTATAATCATCCTGAGACAGTAAAGGACCCATCTCTTCCCAGAAAAAGGAGAATCCCCTACTCGTCAATGTTCTAAATAGCCTGACGACCTCTCTGAGTTTGTGCTCAATGACTTATATTTTTTCCTGTACTGTCTTCATCATACTGTGTTTAGCTATCACCTTTGTGGCTTCAGAGACAACAACGACCTTGTTTTGAAGACCGTAACTAATAGAGGCTTCGTCTGACAAGAAGCTTAGGTAGGGTATGGCATTTTCTGCGGTCTCTAAAGTATTTTTGTTTACTTTAGCCCTTGCTATCTGGACTTGTTTCCTGGATTCCCTCATAGCAGACCCCAGGTCTTCAATAAAACTAAGATAGGGTCGAAACTTGTCAGATTCTATGATGATCTGGTCCCATATCAGATGCCTCGTGCCTTGCAAAGAAATTTTCCCGATCACTTGTTGCCTCAACTTACCATTTTGTTGGGTCAGCTCTCAGCACTTTTCTTCAACCTTTTCTCTACCTTGTTTCTATTTAACTCTTTCCCTTTCCAATTCTTCGACTTGCTACTTTAATTTAACAACCTCAGTATCCTTTAGGCCTATCTAGGACATTGCATTGGAGAGGGAGCTAGTGTCTACTTCTTTAGTCGCACTTGTGGGCTGAATTGCCTTCTCTGTGTTCCTGCTCTGAAGCTCACTTTCCTTCGCTGCTAATCTAGCTTTTAACTCAGCTTCGCTATTCCTCAGGAGTTGGATATCTGCTTCCCATTGCCTCCCCTTTTCTTCAAGCTTCGGCAACTTAGCCTGGCTATTAGTAAGCTTGGAATTCAATGCCTCTTTCTCCTTTTCGAAGTCAGATAATTCATCTTCTTGAGCAAGCTGGAAACTAGGGGCAATGTAGCCCAGTTTCTGACTGTGTATGGTCCTAATTTCCAAGGAAAAACCAAATTCAAACACTTCTTGAAGCTCAAGAAGTGTTCCTCTTCGACCATAATTTTTTGCCAGATTAATTCCAAGAAGAAAATCCTAGGGTTTAAGAAAGCTGGCAGGATGTATATGGCGGATGTATGAAGCCATACAGTCTTATGGTTGTCCCAAAATATGAGAGGAACCAGTCCCCTATCTTCTTGCCTTTTGACAATTGCAGCATCTTCCTCATTTCAGGAAACACCCTAGGCAGCCTCTCCTAAAAGAAGACTTTAAATATTTAGGCCATCAATTGGTTCATGAATTTACAGTAATTAGTGGCCATTTGTAGAAAGGAGCAAGTCGATGAAGTCGACTGGAATGAAGACCGACTTAGTCAATCAACCGACTAAGTCGATGGGTCGACTAGTCGATAAGCCGACTAAGTCGGTCGGCCGACAAACTAGAAAGATTAGTCGGTTAACTAACAGTCGTGTCAGTTCACCGAACCGACAGGTAGTTATTTTTGTAACTGTTTGTAACTTGTATATATTAGGCTGTTGAGCCAAGCAAGAACTCAGTTCAGTTCTGTGCCTTGTATGAACTCATTGTAATAATATAATCTGTTTTCCTATCTGTTCTTGTCTCTTGTATCTGATTTATAGTTATGTTTTAGTATGTATTATTGGTAACCTTATGTGATCTATGAGATTACAGCATTGGTTCCGTTGCCGATAGTACATGTCTAAGATATATGCTCACATATGATACCAGAGCAGGAGATCAAGGACTGGTGGGACCGTAAAATTGCGAACTACTTACAAAACTACGCAAGACGAAATAGATTAACAGTCGCTGAAGCCAAGGCAATATTTTTCACCGAGACACATGAGAATTTTGTCGAATCCATGCCACAACTATTGAAGCAGCTTCTGGATGAGAAGACCGGACACAACTAAAGAACAGCAGTTGCTAGATAAACTATTCCAAGGGGGACGAACAAATCTGTCGGAGTGGTTTGAGAAAATCACCGACGACATCTGTGAGGAGCAAGCGGTCGAAGAAAGGACGTCAGTGGAAACTGTAAAATCAAAATTCTACATATATTTCACCGAACAATTCTTGTGCACCTTACCGACTTTGCTGTTCAAATTCTTGATAGAGAACGGAGCAGGCCACATCGTCGAACCTAGACCACCACTGTGCGAACAGCCACCAAATACCAACTGGGCAGAAAAGCAAAGGAAGTGGGAGAAGTTTATTACAGAAAGGGAGTGGGAATACTTCCTAAGCAAGTGAGTCGAACCATCCGATCTTTCTAAAAGTGTCGGGTAGGCAATGGGGGGGTAGCTGGTCTTGTGTCGAAGATAGAGTATAGTGGATCCTAGTTGACTTCAGGAGGATAGCCGTCACCAGTGATGAAAAGTCGACCGTAGAAGACTTCAACAAAATAGTACTGTACGGGAGTATGTCGGACATTCAGAAACAAGAAAGGGATGAAAGACAGTAGATAAGGGAAGCAAGACGCGAAAGAGCTAACGGGCTGCGCAGAGAACAAAACCCTAGGGAGACCGACTGTGAAGAGAATCCGCCAGAGTCAGGTCATGACCGACAGGAAGAGGGCGTAGAGAAAAAGGTGTCCCCTACGGAGGAAGAAGTGTGGATCGAGTAGCCAGAATCTCTCCAATTAAGAGCTCCCGACGATGGAATAACCCTTTCCCCGGCAAATCCACGTACTAGAATACAAACTATTATTGAAGACGACCTCCGACTACGAGCTGGCGACATCACTATCTGGAGCCGACTGGGTGACGAACCATACCCGGGATGACATCTTGTAATACGTCGACCGGTCGAAGGGAACTAGGTGACCTTTCAAACGGCACCATCCTTTCGGAGTATCCACTTGCTCTTACCGACACAGGAAGGACCACCCCCCCCCACCACATACAACTTTAGAAGAAAGCAATGAATCAGACCTACGTACATAACAGTCCAGTGGATCATCGACAATAGAAATCCACAACAACCCACTATACGTCGAAGTCGAATCGACCACCGACGGAGGCACCAGTTCCGTCGACCAAAATTCCGTAGGCCCGACCACATCAACAACCCCACCACTTTCACCACCACCCACACCTCCGACCCCACCAACTTTCGAGAGCAATGAAAGTGACTCAGACATGGGTCACGGAATAGCTCACATTCCTCTCTACGAGGGGGATGAAGACCCTAGACGACATTGGTTCATCTGCGAGTCCATCTGGGATGCAAACCGGGTGACGGATGAAGACAGACAGATGGATCAGTTCGTCGGAGCCTTACGGAAAAGGGCCTTGACCTGGTACATGACCTTTTTGGAACGGCAACCCAGAGCATCGAAAGCTGAGATTAAAGCAGAGTTCTTATCCTTTTTCAAGACCCCAGATGCTAAGCACCTGGCCGCAAAAAAGATCAAGACAACGCAGCAAAAGCCAGGGGAGACTGTCCGTGATTACGACAAACGCTGGAAGGACCTATTGAGTCAATTAGATTATGTTATTGATGAGCAATTACTAATTCAATGGTTCCTTGCAGGATTATCACAAAAAGCTCACCGACACATCAGTCTGGAAACATTCAAGACATATGAAGATGCGCTGACTAAAGCTCTGCAGGTGGAAATGGACGAAGATATACCTGCCTATCTAACGGACCACAGGTTAGAGGAACAGCTTGAAAATGTGTAGAAGTCCTTGAAAGAACTGACCCTCAAAAATCAAGAAATCTGGTGTACTAAATGTTTGACGACCGAACACTCGAAAGATAATTGTCGGCACGAATACAGCCGATAAGACGTTCGATTTGTGCAAACTAAAGTATTTTGTGACATTTTCCAGGAGACCGGGGATCATTCTACGGAAGAATGTGCGTTTAAAATGAAGAACACAAAAGCTTCCTGGTGCGCCATCTGTGAGACAAAAATTCACAATACGGTCGACTGTCAACTAAACTTGAAAAATAGACAGAACTATCAGGCAGTCTACCAGACGAATGCAGTAGCGTAAAGCAATGAACAAAATAATACTAATGATCAGAACGAGCAAAGAACCGAATGCCGACGATATGAACGCCGGTACGACAATCGACGACAAGGGTTTAGAGGAAGAGGTCGATTCATCGAGAATCGCGACATACGAACTCGTCGACCCTCCCAGTGCTTCATCTGCTATAAAGAAGGGCACTGATGCGTAGACTGTCCATACAAGGACAGAACTGACCTTAAATTCTGTACGCGTTGTGGAGTAGGCGATCACTCCTTGGAGGATTGTCCTACCATGTTAGAAAAAATCAATATGAAGAAAAACGTTAATGTCTTGTCTTGTGTACAAAAGCATGATGTGTTAACTACTAAGAATCTGCATATTGTCACTCGCCAAGGCACAAAAACAGGGCCTGATAACCCTCAAATTAGTAAAATTAAAAACACAAATGGTTATCCGGATCCTCTGAAGGAAAAACAAACTTATTAAGAAGCCACACACATATTTCAAGACATTGCACAGCATGAAGACATTATTACCAGTCGACTTAGCACGACACAGTAATAAACACATCTCATCCAGACCGACAAGTCTGTAGCCCAGTTCATTGATTTATTACACGAAATAAAAAGCACTAACTTGGGAAAACAAACTAAGAACATTTGTAACCTCAACCAGAAAGATAAAAATGATGTCGACCCACTTGTAGACCTGGAAATCGAAGGTTATCACGTCCGACAAGTGATGCTTGATTTCGGGTCTTAGGTAAATATCATGACACGGGATACATGGGAAAAAATCGGCCGACCTCGACTCTATGAGTCAGGCATTTACCTAAAACTCGCCGACCAAGGCCTCATTGAACCCATTGGGGTTTGGAAATATGTCGACATGGCCATCAAAGGAATCTCAACTAAGGTTGATTTCGAATTTATTGACCCAAAGGAAGGATCTAGCTCCTTCCCAGCCCTAGTCGGTCGACCTTGGGGTCGAAAGATGAAAGCATCTATCTCCCTAGATAAGGAACGAATTAAGCTCAAAGGAAATGGCCAAAAGGTCATCGTACCTATTCATCCATCCCAAGGGAAACCTTGGATTGAACCGATAGATGAGGAAGTCGATGTCAGACAACTTTACCAGATCCAGAACAATACCAACTACACAGAACCAAACATCTATGGGGAACTTTACTTAGGTAACCAAGACTCCATTGGATATAATTCAGATGCTGAACTATATGACTGGGAGATGGAAAATTATGAAACACAAGTAAGAGGGTACTGGACTATACAAACAGTACAAAAAAAACCCACCCGACAGTGCTTCATTGTCTCAATTATCCCTAAAAATTTTGAAAAGAAACTAAAGGAACGCCCTACCTTAAAACCCACGAACTTAAACACTCCTCAACTACACCGGTATAAGGAAAGGGAATCCCCAGTCATGCATGTCTAACAAGTATCTAAAAATATTGGAGACCAGGGTAGACTTCAAAGCTTAGTGGAAACATTTACAGGTCAAGCAGCTCGATGGTGGGACACCCATCAATCAAAACTACAGACCTGGACAACTGCTTCAACCTTCTTTGTAGAACGGTTTGGCGGGAAAAATTTAACCCAGGAAGCTCAAATTCCTATCTTTACCCAAGGCCAAAACCCAGAAGACCACATTAGGACTTGTGAAAGAGAGTGGAGAAGGCTTGGCTACAAAGACGAGCGAGCCTGGTCCCATTTGTTTCCTTCAACCTTAGACGACTTACCTAATAAATGGTATAAGATGGAGGAAGCTAGAGGAGAAACCTTCTTTTGGCAGGAATTAAGAGAAAACTTTATCAAGGACTTTCAGTTCATACCCCAGAATGAAACACTGGCTGAGACAGCCCAACAAATCAAACACTTTCTCCAGCCGACCATAACTCAAACCTCCCAGACCCACTGACCGATTAAAAACTGTAACACTATACAAACTGCTTCTAGGCCACAGTTGACCCGATTGCAATTAGAAAATGAACACACCGCAGGAAATAGCTTTAGATGGAAACCTGACCACATTGAAACAACCAAACCAATCTACTCAATACTGAAAGTCGAGACCACCGACAAACCAGACCTTGATAGAATGACTACAGCCAACTTTCCAGCTACATTCTCACAGTTCAAAGAAGGAAGTCAACCGATCAATGAAGCTAAAGCAGCAGATTGGCTGGATGCCAAAGTGAAAACTAAGGAGGTCAACATTTCAAATGACGACCATCCAAAAATAGCTAAGATTGGTGACTACTGGAACGAACACCAAACCACCGAAATCATAAACTTACTTAGAGAGTTCCAGGATGTCTTTGCCAAGGATTACAAAGACTTGAAAGGGTTAGTACAAGAAATGGGAGAAATGAAAATAGATACTAAACCTGATGTCCGACCTGTCAAGAAATGACCTTACAAACTAGCTCATAAGTATAAGGAGATAGTTAAGAAGGAAATAGACAACATGTTAGCAGCAGGAATCATTTACCCCATCGACCAGTCGGAATGGGCAAGCCCCATGGTCGTTCAGCCTAAGAAACATGACCCGACCAGATTAATAATTTGTGTCGACTTTAGGGAGGTCAACAAAGTCACACTCACAGATCCATTCCCAACCCCCTATGCTGATGAAATCCTGAATGAAGTGGCAGGCCATGAATGCTACTCCTTCACAGATGGATTTTCAGGATACAATCAAGCACCCATCGCCAAAGAGGATCAAAAGAAAACAACATTTGTCTGTGAATTTGGTTCCTTTGCTTACATAGTTATGCCTTTTGGGCTAAAGAATGCACATGCCGTCTTTTCCCGAATTGTTGTCAAAACTTTCCAGGAATACATTTATAAAACCATGGTAGTCTACTTCGACGACTGGACTATCTATTCCACCTTGAAGGATCACTACACATGGCTCCAGCTGATGTTGGAGTGATGTCGACAGATACAACTCTCCTTGAACATTAAGAAATTTACCTTTATGACTCCTATAGGCATACTCTTAGGGCATATTGTCTGCAAAGACGGTATAAAGGTTGACTTTGCCAAAATTAAAGTCATCCTCGACCTAAAACCTCCAATAAACCCTAAACAGGTCCGGGTGTTATTGGGCCATACAGGATACTATCGGAAATTCATCAGACACTATTCAGATATGAATTACCCTCTGGAGGAACTGCTCAAAGACGACCAGGAGTTTATATGGACAGAAGAATGTCAAATATCTTTCGACAAATTGAAAAGAAAACTGGTCGAAGCCCCCATACTTAAATTTCCAAACTGGTCGACTAAATTTCATGTGCATATCGATGCCTCGGGATTAGCAATCAGAACAATCCTGACTCAACCAGGGGATGATGGGATGGATTACCCTATCATCTACAGCAGTCGAAAATTAAATAAATCTGAAAGGAACTACTCGACCACTGAACGAGAAGCCCTAGGTATGGTCTTTTCTCTCCAGAAGTATCGACATTACCTATTGGCCAACCCTTTCATATTTTATACCGACCATCAAGATTTGAAATACCTTGTTAATAAACCCCTTCATCATGGAAGAATTTGTCGATGGTTACTTCTGTTTCAAGAATTTGAGTTTGAAGTAGTGGTCCGACCAAGGAAGCTAAATGTCGGGCCCGACCACCTGTCACGTATCGACACAGGGGAGGAACTGACCAGAGTCGACGACGACTTGCCGGATGCACGTCTATTTTGCATAGAAGCAGTACCCGAAGAACTAGAAAAAATAGCTCAGTTCTTAGAGACAGGTCAGGCACCAGAACGTCTGAACACCAAGAAGAAACAAATCCTAGCTATGAAGGCTGCACCCTACAGCCTCATCAATGGATTTTTGTACAAAATGGGGTTAGACGATATCCTCAGACGTTGTGTACTCAACCATGAGAGAGAACAAATCATGCATGAAGCACACTATGGACCTGCAGGAGGACATTTTCAAGCGGATACAACTGCAAGAAAAATCCAACAGTCGGGCTTATGGTGGCCGACAATCCATAAAGATTGCAAAAACTTTGTTATTCGATGTGATAGATGTCAACGACTTGGTCAACGACCTCTGCCGAGCACAGAAATGCCCTTGATATCTGTAAACCCTAGTCTCACCTTCAAAATTTGGGCCATAGATTTCATAGGACCATTCCCTATCCCAGCCAAACAATCAGGTGCAAGATATATTATCACAGCAGTGGAATATGTCACCAAATGGGCAGAAGCTGAACCCGTCGATACATGTTCAAGTGAGGTAGCTGCTAAGTTTATCTACGAAAACATTATCACTAGATTTGGATGCCCACTAACATTGATTAGCGACCAAGGCTCACATTTTATCAACAAAACCATCAAAAATTTGACCGACCAGTTTCACATCGATCACCGACGAAGCACTGCATATCATCCTCAGTCAAACGGCGTGATTGAAGCATTCAACAAAACACTAACAAAAGGGTTAACCAAAATATGCAGTACCGACAAAGACGACTGGGATGAGAAAATTCCTGCGGTTCTCTGGGCATATAGGACAGCATATAAACGGTCGACCGATCAAACCCCCTTCCGACTAGTTTACGGGTAAGAAGCAGTTGTCCCACTACATTTCCGACAACAAACACATATTTTTGCGCAGATACTACATGTCGATGTCGAACAGGAAAGAAAGGACCGACTATTTCAACTCAGTAAGCTATAAGAACATAGAATCATAGCTATTCATCATCAGGAAATTCACAAACAACAACAGAAAGCCTGGCACGACCGTAACATCAAAAGCAAAAACCTCTCAGTTGGCGACCTTGCTTTACTTTATAATAGTCGAGTCAAGGGAAAACCCAAGAAATTACACATAGAATGGATGGGACCTTACGTTGTCGAAGAAATACACCCCAACGGTTCTGTCCGACTAAAGACGTTACAGTGGCCTAGTATTTCAGAAGCTCGTTAATGAAGCCCGACTCAAACGTTTAAAAAAAAAAAAATCAAATAACGACCTTAACCGTCAACCAAAACCCATAAAAAGCTAGAAAAATTACAAAACAAAATAATACATCCAACACAACCAGCCATGACAGAAACTCACTACTTCGACAACCGACATCACCACCATCGACCATCTTCATCGACCAGTCAGGCCGACCATTTTCACCCACGAAACCAACCATCAACTTCGAAAGTCCCATCACGCATTGATGGCCTCGAGTGCCACAACAAATCCTCCATTAAGTCGCACTCGAGTAATGCAGTTGGACTGTCAAGTCCACCATTAATACACCCATTCCGACACTCAACCCCAACCATGCTTATAAATAATGGACCATCGAAAGTTCATTCACCACACCCATTTCCCTCAGAGCACCCGCAATCTCAGTCGACCAAAGCACAAGAACCTTGTCAAAACCCTGACCAGTCTGACATAATGGCACCCAAACTAACCAGAGCTGCGGCTAAGACAAAGGAGCTACAAGCAGAGGACACCCCCTTTCTCAACCGCTTAAAAAACATCAAAAACGCAAAGGTCCAGGAGGACCCATTCCAGAAACTCTAGCAAGAGATCCAAGAGTGGGCCTATGTCGACAACCGAATGACCCAGGCCGCTGAGAAAGTTTGGAAGAGCTCCATTTTCAACTATCCTAACACACCACTGATGGAAAGCTTCGGTGGGATGAAGGAGGCAACTGTTAAATTCATTATCACTCGCTACCATAACGGCCGGTTCTACTTCGACCAGCCGATCGATATCATCGGGGATGTTATCTCCAAACTTACGGGTCTGTCCAACCAAGGCAGCCCTATACCTATTGGCATCAAAGACGAGTTAGTCCAAGAACTTACGGGCTCACCATCGGGCAAGAATTCCAAAGGACTAATGATCGGCCATATTGCGACAAGGACGCCAAAAATTGTGGCTGAAATCATAGCAATCACCCTTACTTTGGCAAGTCGGGGCAGCGACCTTAAACTAGAGATGTTGGAAGTGGTCGACACAATCGTGACCGACGGTCGGATCTACTGGTGGGAAGATTATGTTGCTGACATGATCAAAACCATCTGTGAACACTGTCAGGAGACGGGAGGTATGATCAAATTCCCCTCTCTCATTCTCTGGATTGTTATGTACCATATTTTCCCGGAAGGTAGTCCAGTCTTCCGGGAGTCGACTAGGTTCCAAATGCACCGGTTTAATCCCTTTTCACAGAAAGGCACCCTACATGAGCTGGCACAGGGGAAAGTCTTCCTAGAAAACTGGTTCCAGCAGTTGAAGGTTCGCACGACGGGGTGGAGGGTGCCCCAGAACATCCGACGAAACCTCCCTGCTGAGTCTCATATCCAGTTAGAACTTGACCACACATCAGTATGGTACATGCAAGGCCAGGACCCCAAAGCACAGGACCTCGACTACTATCCCACGGTCGAGCATATTTTTCGAGAGTTGGCTAGACAAGTGCAGACAAAGATACCAATTCTAGAGGCTGCCAAACAGGTCGACTTCTCCATCATAGAGCCACTCACCGACCAGGAAAAGGAAGAAGACTACGAGCTGAACTTATACATCAGCACATTTGTGTCAGAGCACACCCCAACTATGCCCACTAGTCGGGTGCACATCACTGTCAAACCTCCAACTGCAAAAGTAGTCGACCCCCAGCCGATACAACAACAACAACCAACAATACCACTACAACAATAGACAACTCCTCCGACCCCAGCAACCGTCGACCCCACTCAAGTACAGACAGGAGAAGTCAAGGGCAACGACCCAGAATATGCTTTATCTAAGAGCATCATCAAGAAGCTGGCTAAGGAGATAGCTGTCGCAAGGAAAAATATCAAAGCCCAAAAATTACAACACGGTAGGGGTAAGCGCAAGCTGATCCTGGCCGACTCGTCCAATGATGAGAAGGAACTAGCAGCCGTGGCCGTCGACATTGTTGAGGATGCCCGTGCCAATAAAGTGTCAGTCGAGGTTCAGTTTCAACGGTACATGGATGCAGGAGCTCCGGAGGGTCGGCCAAAGAAAGAAAAAATGGGCCCGACACCTGAAAATGTGGTCGACCTTGTGTCGACCCCTCCACCCCCATCCCCGAAAACCATAGTCGAAGAACAAGCACAAGTACAGCGGGCCGATAGTCCCCTTGAGGAATATCAACACGCCATCCTGGAGGAACTCAGAGCCAGGGTCGACCAGGACGCTGAGCTTAAAGCTTTCTTCGAGACACTCCCTAGACTATTTAAGTCATCCCAGAAAATACAGACAAAATCCCCTTTCTATGCAAGGAGAAAGCCTTATGCAACTGTCATGATGACATTCACCCACGACGAACAGGGTGACATAATAGGCACATCAAAGTCTGTCACTGAGCCAATCGACCAAGACGACCTACCCTCTACACCTTCGGAAGCAGGTATTTCTTCCGACAAAAGTTCACAACACACCCCCGCCAACCCTTTGACCCTTGTCCATACCCCTACTCTGTCCTTAACCCCACCATCATCACAACCCCCTTCACCACCACCACCACCACCACCACCACCCCCAAAATCCCCAACCCCAGAATTACAGCCAAACCCATCACAACCACCGTTATCTTCACAGCCAGAAACGGACATCCCACCTCCTCAAATAGAAAAACCCCCCAACTCCCCACCACATACTCAAAAAGAAACACAGCCGTCTTCTCTACCACCTAACCAACCAGAAAAACCTTCAGCCTCCATTCCATCAACTACAGACCCAACCTCAACTACTGCAGATACCCAAGAGCAACAGCCAGCTAATCAGAAGAAAAAGAAAGAGCAGCATAGAACATCCAGTCTCTAGATTAGCCTAAGGGATGCAAGTTCCTTGGATGACATAGAGGTCGGCCAACTCCTAAAAAATATGGCCAAAGAGTCAAAGAAACGGACAGATCGGAAAAATAAAGAGCTTGTGGCCAAAAATGCAGAAGAAGTCAAGTTTCTCAGCAGATGCAGAGCTCTAGTCCAGACTGTGGTACCAGGCCCTCTCGAATTCGACATAGATCGACCGCTTGAAATAGCATATCAGCTCTTCGAGACAATGGTATCGACTGTCCAGACGTGGATGCAAGAGACCAAGGAAGAGCAAAAGGAGGAGACTGTTTGACTGCTCTTGGCCCAACACACTGCATTCTCGAAGGCATACAAGGTCCTCCAGGATCATATGGAAGAATCAGTTGTCACTGAGGAAGTATTGCGAGACTGGCCTACTCACTATGGGCAGGTCTATCAGCAGACAAGGCAGGAAAGGCAGGGCATTCAGACTTTGGAGAGCCGGAAGTCGACAGAGGCAGAACTGTGGCAGACCATTGAAGAACAAATTGTGATGGAGACCAACAAACTGCAGAAGCTGGAAGAAGAGGCACATCAGTGGGTTCAACAGGCCCTTCCCAACTTAGAGAAAGTCGACATCATCTTTCAACAGATGAAATGGCTCATCAATGCTGCAGAAGAGCAAACCCAACTGTTGGGTCCCAACATGGAGAACATCGTTGAAATGCCTATGTCTGAAAATATGCCGATCCTTTCCAGTCTCACTACCTTAACGATCGATATCCAGAAGGCATTGCAGAGTTGGACCGACTTTCAGCATCATTTGGCCATCACAGCTCCAGCTATCATCGAAGCCTGTGTCCAAAGAAGACCGACTATCCGTCTGCACAGTCCACAACATGAGCAAGTCTGAATAGTTCGACAAGCATTCAATTTTTTTGACCTCCCTGTTTCTTCAGGACGAAGAAACGTTTTGTTCATGGGGGAGATGTAGAAAGGAGCAAGTCGACGAAGTCGACTAGAATGAAGACCGACTTAGTCGATCAACCGACTAAGTTGATGGGCCGACTAGTCGATCAGCCGACTAAGTCGGTCGGCCGACAAACTAGAAAGATTAGTCTGTTAACTAACAGTCATGTCAGTTCACCGAACCGACAGGTAGTTATTTTTGTAATTGTTTGTAACTTGTATATATTAGGCTATTGAGCCAAGCAAGAACTCAGTTCAGTTCTGTGCCTTGTATGAACTCATTGTAATAATATAATATGTTTTCCTATCTGTTCTTGTCTCTTGTATCTGATTTATAGTTATGTTTTAGTATGTATTATTGGTAACCTTATGTGATCTGTGAGATTACAACACCATTTCACCAGTGATTGCCAATTCTAGTACCTGCAAGTCTTCCTCATTATAGGCTATGAACATCCTTAACAAAAAGGACTGGAACCTGAACTTTCCGGCATCGTGGAAGTTCGCTAACTAAGAATGGATGTTCTCAGCTAAGAACTCATCAAAATTAAGGCGACAAGACTGACCTGACTATCCAGGCAATTTGGGTTTGGCCGGGCAAGTATCTAAGATGAATAAAAGACTCAACAATGACTCTAGGATTTATGCGTCGGTATCTAGACCTAGGAACTAACTGGACAGGGATATGCACCATTGAGTTTCTTCATTGAACTAGCTGAGGTCAATGGGGTAAGACAGGTTAATGGGTTCACCATCAGGCTTAGAATAGTTCTTCAGGAAGGCTTCTTTACTTTCATCAGTAGGCTCTCTAAAATAGCGTATAATGTCTTCTTCTCGATAGTATTGGGATATATGGGTGAATGCGTTAGGGATATCCAGGGTTTTGCGGATGACAGAGGCTTGAACAGGGTAGAGGATTTTGGACTTAGACCTATTCATGATAACTCCTTCGGTGACAGAGAAATTCTTTGTGCACCATTCGACAAATTTAGGGCACTAGGGGGCTTGGTTGACAGAGAAAAAATGAAAGAAAGACTTAAAAACACCGTAGGTATCTAAACCCTAGTTCTTACGATCTTCTAATTTGCCCCTGGCAGTTTCGATAGCTTCTCCCATTAGGATGGTATCATAAACCTCAGAGTTTGCATCTAACAGGTGTTCCTCCATATTTCGACCTGATACCTCTGGTTCTATATCATCTCTCACCCCCACTACCTCCATTGAGACAAATTTCAAATAATACTAAGGGAATATCAAAGGCCTACCTTGTCCTATAGCACGGTCTCCTGGCTGGTCCGCGCTGGCGCTCTGGACGTGACTTAGATATTTGACACCTTCGAGGGTTCAAAAAAAACAAATCTTTGTAGCTTCATTTGGGCCTGTGTTGGTTTACTAATGGGCAGACAATGGTTTACTTGTATAACTATACCAACAATACCCCTAACTCACTGGCCATTTTGGTGACAGACCGCAAAGCGGCCTGAAGTCTCACCCGAAGTGATCTTATGGGTTGGCCGAAGACTCAGGTGTCCTCAACCAGGTTCTGCAGCATCCTATGGTCTCGTGACTCTTCTTAGCCAATGGGATCTCCCTCAGCGAGGCGCAGTTCTCCCTTACTCACTGGTTCTGATAGGGGGAGGACTCTATCGCATCGCAGCCTCTAGGACGATGCGCAACTCTCCCCTCTACTCGCCTCATAACCCGCAGAATCTCACACCGCAGCATCCCCGACGATGCGATATCACCTTTCTTACTGCAATACCTTCTATAGTAAGACTCAATGTGACTCTCAAGGTCCAAAGGATTTCTCTCTGGGTAAAATAACACAGGGTGTTAAACAACCTTACTTAACTTCCACAATTCGACACACTTAACATCAACTATACTCAACTTATTGAATAAGTATACAGGAATCACTTAATCACTGTAACTATTACTGTGTGAATCAAGCACTAATAAACTCCTATACAAAACACTTGATACATTCAACTTGCATTTAACCTTCTATATGCTGTAAACTGAATGAGAACATACATATATTCATTAACTGATAGCAAAGCTCATGTAACAGATAACAGATAGTAACTAAGTAAGCACAATCACATGAGACAATCGCACAACACACGGATTTTACGTGGTTCACCCCCAGGAAGGAAGCTACGTCCACAGGAACTGGTTTATATCTTATATCTTGAGAAAGTAAACATAGTTCCACTGCAACCTCTTATGCAGCTCGATATCTTCTTGGAAACTCTGCACACACAGCCGGGAGCCCTTCTCTCTTAGATCTCTTTTCTCTCTATATTTCCTTCTTACAATATACTCTTCCTCTCTCTCTCTCTCTCTATCAATCCCTGCATATTGTTACATACATGCTCTAGGCGCCGGCTACTGGTTACAGTAAGATAACTACAAACTGAACAACAGAACCAGAGCTCGACTCTTTTACAATACAACTGACTATGAACTAACAAACTAACTGACTCTCTGACTAGTTAATTGTCTGAATAGCTAACCTTTCACTATACAAAATACATGCTTTTATAGGTGGCCCAAAGGTCTCGCCATTACAACACTGTGGGCCTTTCCCAATAGTAACCCAAAACCCTAACTTGTGACAGTCGACGTATCTGTACTTTGAACTGCCGCTTTCCATCACACCACAACTTTCTGTAGTCTTCCACGCTTCCCGGCCCTGATCGTGGGTACAGGCGCCGCTTCCTTGGTCACTCCCCTTCTGTCCTTTGTCTTCAATACCTCGACAAGTTTCTCCTTTTCTCTTTATGAGGGTAGCTAATCCCTCCTGTCTTCGTCGCTGCCTTAACTGCAGTGGGTGAGCTCTCTCTTCTCGGCCGTTCAAGTACTATTTCCTCTTGACTTTCCTGTCCCGATATAGCAGCTTTTCCTGTAGCTGCGGGACCCTACTCCAACAGTCCCCTAACACTTACTTGTGGCTCATCCCTGAGCCACTAACAGCTGGTTTCTCTTGCTGTAGCTTCTCCTTGGCTTCCTGCGAAGTCTTTGTAAATTTCTGTTGAAGTCCTATGACTTCTTTATTCATAGCTTCGACACACTCTTGTGCTGTTTCAAGCATAGCTTGACTAATGCTGGAGTCTTCTGTGTCATCAATTTCATTTTTGCTCGTAGTGAACTCCTTAACCTTCTGCTCAACCGTATCGACTAGCTCTGTGATTTGTTCTTGATACGGTTGAAGCAGGTTATTGAATTGTATCTCTTTTGCTCTCAACCGTTGCGCTTCCTGTTGCAAATAGTTCATCTCTGTCATCTTCTTCATCTTTGCAAGAGCTCCTAAGCTCTTGACATCTTTCTTCATTGCTGTCGTGGCCTTCTATATGTTCTAGATGCTCTGTTGCAATTCCAGTTTAGCTGGGAGCTCGTCTAGCTCCGACCATGTCTTCATCGCATCAGCTAGTAAGGACTCTGCGTCATCTATGCGACACTTCATCTGCGTTGAAGTGAGTCTAAAGGCCTTTGCCCTTGCTCCCTTGTCTGCCTGAGGTGTGCCTAGTGCTTGAGCTTCAAGCTCAGCAATCTGCACTTTGTGGTCTTCCTCCATCTTGGTCACTGTCTCTTCCAGAGCCTTTGCTTTGTCTGCAATTTTTCTTACCTTCTGCGTGAGAGGTAAGGCAAACTCAATGTTATACTGGGGTAACTCCAATGCGATGGTCTGCAAGACCTGACTGAGATCATGTTCTCTTTCTTCATATGTTCTTAACTCCTTCGCCTTTGTCTGAAAGCTTGCGGTGAGTTCTGCATTCTTTTGTCTCAGCTGGGTGTTTTGTTTATAAGTCGCAAGCTCTCTATCCCTGAGCTCTGCGCTTAGCTGCTGCTGAATCATCTGTAATTGATCAATGGGGAACTTTGCCAGATTAACCTCAATAGGTTTTCTAATTTGTATCTGTACATCCATCATCGACGCAGGGAATCGGATGCTCCCTGGCAGTATCAACACTGTATTGATGCGATCCTTTGCCAAGATTTCCTCGCAGGAAATCGCTTGTGTTGAGCTTTCTCCTGCTGGCACTTTAACTAGCTGATTCTGGATCATGGAAGTCTTCTCGGTTAGTGTTTTCAAATCCAAAAGCTGCTTATCTATCGCATTATGCAGCTTGTCCTGCGATGTCTGCATCACCTGAAATGAGTCCTTCATCTCCTCCTTCAATTTTGCTACGATTTGATCATAGTCATCGTTTGTCATTGCAGTCTCTAAAGTTGGCTTTGAGGCTTTGGATTTTTTCCTCTTCTATGCCTCTGGTGGCACTTCTTCTGCATCTTTCCTTTGTTGTGCCTCTGGTGGCACTTCTACTGGATCTTTCCTTTTGGACCCCACCTTATCTTTTCCTTTGCCTGATTGGTCTATGGGTGGGGTACATATTCGTACATTTCCTACTGTGGCATCTTCTAATGCCTTCTTCCATTATTCACCAAAATATTTGATGACATATTCTACATCCTGCGCTGTCATCCTGAACAAACCATTAGCCCAGTTATCCATTCTAGATGCTTTTGGCCTTAGGAATATTACATGGTTGTTCGCCATGAATCAAGCCGATTATCATACATGTCCACAACCTTCGTGCTGATCCGCGGTGTCTCCTGGATGACTCTCTTCAACAGGTTATAGTATTCATAGAATACTATTGCATTGATCTTTTTCTTGGCTGGGCTGTTGCTTTCCCTTAAGTTTGCATACCGCGCACCTCTACAGTCGCTGCTTCGTATCTGTAGAAACTAGGTATGGGGTGGCTCTTTCCAGCCGACGAATGCGCATAATATAAGCAGCCATGAAAAATGGAAGGGGTGGTTTGACTCATCCTGTGATGTTAAACAATCTTGAGTAAAAATATTTAATAAAAATAAACACCAATTAAATTGTTCACCTTCTGCGACTTGTATGGCAAGGTGAATTACTGATCCAGTGACTTCTTTTGGGCGAACCTTGGTTAACAGTCTGCATGCAAGTAGACTGGCTGTAAATCTGAGTGTGTCATCTGCTATTGCTACGAGGTCATAATCCCGACCTCCTCTCTGTAGCTTATACTTGTTAACCAGGGCTGCTGGTAGCTTGGAATCCTTGCTCTTACTTGATATATGTGTCAGTGGGTCCTTACCGGTCTTGGACAGCCCAATGATGCGGTGTATTAATTCGATGTTGAGATCAACCCGGTTACCCAACCAGAGGTAACCTCCATGTACACAGGAAATTAGCACGCGCACCACGACATTAACCTCTGCACCTCGTCCAAAATGTGGTATTCTCAACAAATTGAGCAAGCTTGACCGCTCAAAAATATGGACATGGTCCATAGGAACAAACTCATCTGCATTGGTCCTCGGGTTCCTCTGAACCATGAGATACTGGTTCGGCCGACACTGAGGATATGTCTTACTGTCTCCAAGGTTATAGTCTATGAATTTGAGAATAGGGACATATCCTAACAGGTCTCCATATTTCTTTACACGAGGGTCAATGGCAGGTAGCGGAACAAGAAGCTTAGCACCCTTGGGAATGGTTACCTCTGGTGCGTCCTCGACTCGTGGCACAATGTATGTTGTCGCCATGTGAACTTCTTCTTCCTGCTCTGGGTTGGACTCTTCTACTATCTGAACTTGACTCCTCATCCTTGGCGGCTGTCTGTCCTGTGATGTACCTAATTTCGCAACCTTGGGCAGCGTCGTCATAGCAAACACGAGGACACCACTCTGGAATCGTTTCACAATGTCTTCTAAAGGTTTCGTCTTGGATAGAAACCACTCGGTGCAGTACTCTAGACTGGCAATGGCTGCGAAATTGGGGAAAATCGGCACTCTATAACTGAAGTATCTCTTCACAGGGAAAACTCTTCAAGTTTCTCTATAGCTCTCAGAACTCGCAAAAGTAACCCTTCTGTATGAATGATCTCTGTTTTTATGCTGAAGGCAATAATCCCTGAAGCAACATTCATCTAGGATAAACCCATAGGCGGTATTAATTGCATGGACAAGACCACACCCGTCGTTTCGATCCTCATTAATTGCTGAAATTCGATCAAATTTCCCTCAAAACTTGTGTGTAGGCGCTGGTCTCATCGAAGATTTTACCAAATCTGGAAAAAATCATTATACTGTTTCCAAATCTAGGGCAACGGATACCTATCGTATCTGGATTAACTGCTTGTCAGAAGGCGAAGTAACTGGCCTTCTGTCCCTTTTCAAAATTGGCTACGTGGCATGGGGAAACATCACGTTGCTGTGATGCCACACCGCATCATTCTGAACCAAAGTGCTGCCATGAAGCGCCACAACATATAAAACTCCGCAAGCATCCTATGGCTTGCGCAAACTTTCCTCATACTTAAATTTATTTTTATTTTTTTTTTTTCGTGTAGACCACTTACCGGTGCGATGCCTCCTTTCAACTACACTGGACATCTGCACTTAATGCGATGTCTCATTTCAACTACACTGGACATCTGCACTTTCATAAACTGTCTGAGTTAGGGCTGGGAGGTGGAGTGGCTATCACTATAAAGCTTAAGCCTACTACCATTAATGAAAGTGGGAAGAAGCTCCCCATCCAGTTTGCTGAGCTGAACGGCACCTCCTTCTGTAACTTGCTGAATCTGATATGGCCCCAACCAATGCGTCTTGAACTTCCCTGGAAACTTAACAAACTTGGTATCATAAAGGAGCACTAGGTCTCCTACCTGAAAGATCTTGCTCTTGATGTGCCTGTCATGCCAAGCTTTTTCTCATGCCTTCTGCACTTTCTGATGAAATCCTGTGAGGAATCTGTCTTAGTCTAAGGCAAGCAGCTGCGCTAGTCTTTCATTCATCGTATCTGTATCAGCCATCCCGGTAATTTGAGCAACTCTTAAACTGGGAATAATATATTCCATAGGCATAACAGCCTCTTGTCCATACACCAAGCTGAAAGGTGTGTGTCCTGTAAGTTTCTTGCATGTAGTCCTATAAGCCCATAATACAGCATTAACCCTGAGGTCCCAATCATTTCTTTGGCTGTTACAGATCTTAGTAAGAGCATTTTCTAGAATCTTGTTAAAGGCCTCCACCGTACCATTAGCTTGTGGGTGGTAGGGAGTGCTCTTATGGTGCTATATCTAGAATTCCTCCGTCAAGGCCTCAATAGTGCGGTTCAAAAAATGTGTGCCTTGATCGCTCATCAAAATTACTGGACATCCAAATCTACTAATGATGTTTTCAAAAATGAACTGTGCAGCTGTAGCAGCATCACAATTCCTTACTGCTTTGGCCTCCGCCCACCTGGTGAGGTATTCTGTTTCGGTGATGATGTATCTCGCACCAGTTCGTTTTCCTGGTGGGTTGATAGGACCCACAAAATCTATATCCCACTTGTCAAATGCGTGCAGCGTAACCTGTGGTCGCAGTGGCATTTCATCTCTTCGCGAAGGTTTTCCTACCCTCTAGCAGATATCGCAGCATCTGTAAAACTCCTTAGTATCTTTGTGTAAAGTAGGCCACCATAATCCTACGGTTAGGATTTTCTGCGCAGTCGGCTTTCTTGCGAAATGACCTCCTGTGGTACCTGAATGTGCTTCTCTGATAATGGCCTCTTTCTCGTGTGGCATCACGCATCTACGCAGGACTTCATCTGGACCTAACTTGTATAACTGTCCTGCGATCAATGTGAAGTCTGCTGCTTTAACAACTAACTGCTTCTTTTGCTGCTTAGTAAACTCAACAGGTGCCCACCCTGTAGTGAGAAAGTGAATAATATCATTTTAATACTCATCTGCAATCTGAATAGAAAACAATTGCACATTTAGCAAATTGTCCTCTAGGTTACTTGGCTCTTCTCCTGAGTCTATCCTCGACAGATGATCAGGTCCGGCCTTTAATCTCCCTGGTTTTACAATAATTTCAAAATCATACTCCTGAAATAGGAGCAACCATCTGCAAATTCCTCCTCCTAATACTAGCTTATTGACCAAATACTTCAAAGTGGAATGGTCAGTGAACATCTTGAATGAGGCACCCAACAGGTAGTGCCTAAAATTCTGTAGAGCATACACCATAGCTATTCCTTCTCTTTCTGTAGTGGTGTAGTTATTTTCTGCGGTAGATAGCTTTCTGCTTGAATATGTGATAGGGTGATCGATACCCCCTTCTCCTAGCTGTGTTAAGACGATCCCCAGTGCGATGCCAGATGCATCCACATGTACATGAAATGGCTTAGTCCAGTCTGGAAATACTAATATGGGTGTTGTGACCATCTTTTCTTTAAGGGTGTCTAGACTTTTCAGGCATTCCTCATTCCATAGGAAGTTCACATCTTTCTTTAACAGCTTTTCCATAGGTGTTGTGATCTTTGCATATCCCTTGATGAATTTTCTATAGTACCCGGTATGACCAAGCACTGTCCTCAGTTGCTTAACTGAGTTGGGTGCTGGAAGGTTTACAATGATGGCAATCTTTGCAGGATCTACCATCAAGCCTTGTCTGCAAACAATATGACCCAACAAAATACCAAATGGCGCACAAAATATACATTTTTTCAAGTTCTGAGAAATCTGGTACTGCCTACATTTCTCTAACATGAGCCTGAAATCTCCTATATGCTTGTCGATTAATCCAAATACAGTCCAATCATCAAAATAGACTTCTAAAAATTTATGGATGTATTCCTTGAATACAGCAACTACTACTCTTGAGAAAATAGCTGGTGCATTTTTAAGACCAAAGGGCATTACCGTATACTGGAATGAGCCCCATTCTATCGCAAAGGTGGTCTTATGGAGGTCCTTTGGATGGATTTTGATCTGGTGATAGCCTGAAAAGCCATCAGTGAAGGAGTAGACCTCCTGTCCTCCCACATTGTCTAAGACTTCATCAGTGAAAGGTGTCAAAAATGGGTCATGAAGTGATGCATCATTGAGTTTACGCAAATCAACACAGATCCTGATGTCTCCTTTGGTTTTATTTTCTTGTACGACCATGGGACTAACCCATTTGCTTTCTTCCATGGGCTCAATGATGCCTGCTGCTAGCATCGTATCGATCTCATCCTTAACTTTTTCTTTATACCGAGGATTTAATCTGTATGGATGCTGCCTAACTGGCCTAGCATCCTCTTTCAACGGTATCCTCATTACTCCCAAGTCTCCTACTATTCCCTTCATCTCTGTGAGCTTAGTGGGGAATAAGTCCTGGTAGTCATGTAACAGATCTGCAATGTGTCCTACCATTTCATCATTACAATAGTCTCCAATAGAGGCAAACTTTGGTTCTGTGTCTGTGCCAATATTTATCTTTTTAATCTTGATAGGCTCTGTGATAGCTGGAGTCTCTAGTTTCTATCCATCAACTTCGCGAGTTCCTTCTGACTCTGGAATGTTGATGCTGCGAGGATCCCCATCCTCATCCTCTAGTTCTGCTATGAAATTGTAACACTCGAGCGCGTCTTCTAACTGGATGGCCCACTCAGGCTGAGCATGTACTGATAGGGTAGAGTCCTCAAATATCTTAATCTTTATGACATCTAGGGCCCAATCAATACTTGGATACTCAGATTCAAAAGCGAAAGTGAGTTCAAAGCTGTCTATCATAACTGGCCATGTAATGGTGCCTCTGTGCAACTCGGTTTCTGTGTACCAGTTCCGTGGGATTTGTTCTAAAGTGTGAATGAATAGGTGAACCCATTCATCCTCGAGAATGTCCGACCAATTCTATTCACATATCTGAATATGTGACCTGGGGTCACTTTCTCTTGTGTATTTCTGCTAGAAACCATCCTTGTCGTTAGAGAATCTGATCGCCATCAATCTCTTAAGATCATCCCATGATGCGATATCCTATTTATGTGCATGCCACCATCTTGCAGGTGTGGCTCTGACTGCAAGGTCAATAACTGCCATCCTCTGCTCATGAGGAATTTCTTGTTCAAACTGCTGTAAAAAGTCGTTGACATCCGCTAAGCCATCAAACGACGGAATGTCCTTAATCTCTGCGCCAATCCATCGCAGTGACTTAGTCATAAACACACATCTGTGAGCTGAGACTTCATAAAGTCTGTTCTGCCAGTTCTCTAGACCAACATCCGAATCCGATGCGCATGAGTTGTCGCATCGCCAACTAATGTTTCCCTCTGCGGTCGAATTGATGTAATTACTCTGATTAGCCTTCATCTGATAGAGGCTCTCCATATTACACGCGTCTTCCTCTGCTCAGAAAGGTTCAATATATCTAGGACCCTGAAAAGGATCCAACGGTGTGATGACCCAGATCTGTGTATCCTCAAAGGTCATTTGTCTTTTCTTTAGATTGATAACAGCCATGTTATCGATTGCCCAATCAATGCCTAGTAAAGATGGGTACGGTCTATTATCGCCAATGATTTCTATAACTTCAAAGTCTGCAAAGCTGCGAACTCTGTCAATGTCAACTGGTACTTGTGGTAATCGACCCAGTGGCGATACCCTCTGCTGATTGGATAATCTCAGATGGATAGGTGATCTGGCTAACTTAGGGCTACCCATCTTTTCCCATGTCTGCTTAGTCAGAACATTTACCTCTGATCCTAAGTCTAGGATTACCTCATCCATCTCAATTTCTCCAACTTGTGCTGTGATTCTCATATCTCTTCCTGTCCTTGTATGTCCCATAATATTATGAACAGTATGCTGCGCACTACTCACGGAAGAAGATGGCTGACACTAATCTATGATGCGTTGAAGCTCTCTGATAGCTTTCTCATTTCTCACGAGTTTCAAGCAACTCCGTAGGAAGGATTGTACGCTTCCTGTCAACTCATCCTCGTCACATCTTCCTGATGTGGTAGCCTGCGATGTCTACATGGGACTAACGCCACAAGGTGTTTGATGCGGTACACCCCTAGGCGGTAGTACCTGCGATCCTGAATGTGTAGGGTCATTAAAGAAATTCTTAGCTTCCTGAAATGTCTCTTTATTCTTCTGCAGGTCAAGTGGTGTTGATTTATTAATAGATTTGTGCACCCACTCCTTACCTGTGTTCTTTTTAGCATCATGCGATGTCCCACTAGTGGAAGCACCGCTGCGAGTCACAATATTGACTCTTGGTTCTGGTTCTTTCTACTCCGCAGCAATAAGCTAGATGTTCTGTTTTACTGCTGGCTTAGGGTCCCTAATCTTGGCTATCAAGATAGGACACTCTTCTATAGGATGATCATAGGACTTGCAATAGTTACATGTCGTAGTAGGGTTCTGGAAATCCCTAGCATAGTGTCCTACAACTCCACAGTTGTAACAAGTGATCGCTCCACGGCCACGGCCAAAGCCTCCTCCATGGCCTCTTCCTCTGAATCCTCCACCATGGCCAACATGAGTCGGTTCATGCTATGGTCCTGCTGCTGGACCCGGTGCCTCTGACTGGACTCTGTACAAGTTATGCTTTCTCTTGACCATGAGATCGTAAGCTCTACAATTATGTTCATCGTGTCCTACTGACTTGCAGAAGTTACAGTATAATTTCTTAGGGGTCTGTACATACTTCTGAAGTAAAGGGCATTCTTGTGGTCTATGTCCTCTGGTTTTGCAAAGTTCACACCATGGCCCTTGGGTCTGTATTGGGTTAGGAGCCCCACTTGCTAGATATTCAACAAATACTGGATAGTTATCTTTAGTATGGCCCTGTCCTTTACACTTGGTACACCATAGTTCTTGTGCAACCTCTTTGCCTTTCTTAATCTCATGCAGCTGTAACGTGAGATTTTCTAACTGGTTTTGCATGCTTTTCATTCCTGTACTGGTCTCAACTAGAGGTGAAGCCTCTAGTTTCATTGCCATATCCAACGCATCATCCTGCGTCTGGAGTTTCTGCTACATTAGTGGCATTCTGATGTGAGGGAGCAGTGCTGCAATAAACCATTCCTTATGTTGTTCTGGCGCAAACTCAAAGCTTACTTGGTCTATAAGGGCTTTCAATATCTAATCAAAGTCCCATACTGACTCTGTAGGTAACTGTTTAATGTCTTTGAGCTCTGTGATACACTGCAACTCAGACTTAGGTTTCTTAAATTCTTTGATCATGGCAGTCCTGACCTGGACAAGTGTTCTAACCTGTGCTGAGGTATACTTCATATAACATGTTAAGGCTCTTTCTCTAAGTGTGGTGGCCAACTGTACAAGTTTAGTATTATCATCCTGGATTCCTTTAATGGTCCATACTACTTCACATAGGAACCAATGTTGTTCAGGGTCTTCTGCCCCTGTACCGTTAAAGGTAGGTAGTTTCATGTCATCCCCCATTCTGTTTCTACGTGGTGGATGCTGATTTGATGTGTTACTACCATTGGGTGGTGTAGACGTAGGTGATGTAGCGGTAGTATGTATTGTATGTGAACTACTAGATGTAGTTCCTACAGGATTTTTCTGAGTCCCGGTTGCTTTATGTGGGGTATACGGGTGGTAATGGATACTCCCTACTGGTATTTCTCTATCACTTTAACTATATTCTCTAGTATTTTCTGAATTGTTTTCAAAGAGAGAAGATATGAAATCTACTTTATATTTCTTACCACTACGTGTACATCCAATGTCATCAAAATCACTCTCAAACTCTTGTGACATTACACTTTCTTAGCTTATTGGTCTGAGAATATATCCATTACTCCTTTTTCATGTAATAACATCTTATTGAATAAATTTAAAGAGTTCAGGTACTTACCGCGATATCCTTTGAAGAAGTACCACTCAGCTTCGCTGAAGCTTTTTCTTTGATCAACTACAAACTCGGTAATGAAGCCTTCCAACAAACTCGCAATCCAGAAGTCTAATGTCCATGAAATGGGATTATCGATGCTCTTTACGGTGTGAATCAGCTCTGGTGTCCACACAATGTTTCTTTTCTACTTGAATATATGCTTATCAGTCAACTTTGATAACCAGTCGTACAACTCATTTCCATAGGTCGCAAAAAATATTTGATGCAGGTCTGTGAAGATATGTTTTTGTAACCAGTCCTCTGTACTCAGTCTAGGACTCTTGTTTTCTGTCGCAGTGAATTCTTTTTCCTTAGACCCAACCCACTGGTTGAGTTCGTCTTTAGTAGGATGCCAACAGAACATTAGCTCTGCAAAATGTTCAAATCCGGCAATGGAACCATTTGTTGGTTTACTAATGGGCAGACCCAGGTTTACTTGTATAACTATACCAACAATACCCCTAACTCACTGGCCCTTTCGGCGACAGACCACAGAGTGGCCTGAAGTCTCACCCGAAGTGATCTTATGGGTTGGCCGAAGACTCAGGTGTCCTCAACCAGGTTCTGCAGCATCCTAGGGTCTCGCGACTCTTCTTAGCCAACGGGATCTCCCTCAGCGAGGCGTAGTTCTCCCTTTCTCGCTGGTTCTGTTAGGGGGAGGACTCTATCGCATCGCATCCTCTAGGACGATGCACAACTCTCCCCTCTACTCGCCTCATAGCCCGCATAATCTCACACCGCAATGTCCCCGACGGTGCGATATCGCCTTTCTTACTGCGATACCTTCTATAGTAAGACTCAATGTGACTCTCAAGGTCCAAAGGCTTTCTCTCTGGGTAAAATAACTCTGTTATCCTTACATAGGGTGTTAAACAACCTTACTTAACTTCCACAGTTCGACACACTTAACATCAACTATACTCAGCTTACTGAATAAGTATACAGGAATCACTTAATCACTGTAACTATTACTGTGTGAATCAAGCACTGATAAACTCCTATACAGAACACTTGATACATTGAAATTGCATTTAACCTTCTATATGTTGTAAACTGAATGAGAACATACATATATTCATTAACTGATAGCAAAGCTCATGTAACAGATAATAGATAGTAACTAAGTAAGCACAATCACATGAGACAATCGCACAACACACGGATTTTACGTGGTTCACCCCTAGGAAGTAAGCTACGTCCACAGGAACTGGTTTATATCTTATATATTGAGAAAGTAAACACAATTCCGCTGCAACCTCTTATGCAGCTCGAGATCTTCTTGGAAACTCCGCGCACACAGCCGGGAGCCCTTCTCTCTTAGATCTCTTTTCTCTCTATATTGCCTTCTTACAATATACTCTTCCTCTCTCTCTCTCTCTATCAATCCCTACGGATTGTTACATACATGCTCTAGGAGCCGGCTACTGGTTACAGTAAGATAACTACAGACTGAACAACAGAACCAGAGCTCAACTCTTTTACAATACAACTGACTATGAACTAACAGACTAATTGACTCTCTGACTAGTTAATTGTTTGAATAGCTAACTTTTCACTATACAAAATACATGCTTTTATAGGCAGCCTGAAGGTCTCACCATTACAACACTGTGGGTCTTTCCCAACAATAACCCAAAACCCTAAGTTGTGACAGTCAGCGTATCTGTACTTTGAACTGCCGCTTTTCGTCACACCACAGCTTTCTGTAGTCTTCCATGCTTCCCGGCGTTGATCGTGGGTACAGACACCGCTTCCTCAGTCTCTCCCCTTCTATCCTTTGTCTTCAATACCTCAACCCATTGCTCCTTTTCTCTTTATGAGGGTAGTTAAGCCCTCCTGTCTTCGTCGCTACCTTAACTGCAGTGGGTGAGCTCTCTCTTCTCGACCGCTCAAGTACTATTTCCTCTTGACTTTCCTGTCCCGAAATAGCATCTTTTCCTATAGCTGCGAGACCCTGCTCCAATATCTTGTTTATCATTTTTAACACAATATAACCCTCACGCATCTCTCGAGTGGCTCGCACCGTAGATTCACCTTCCGCGATCTCAGACCGTAGATCTGTGGGGTTCCCATTTCTACACGTGTTCTTATTTTGTGCGCATGCAGCTTGTCCGTTGATAAGGATCAACTTCCTTCATGACTGTCGATCTGAGTGGACCCCACCCTTTTTTCGTGCAGTGAAGTGTTATTTTCTCTCGCGCTACTCCAGATCACGAAATGAATTATAGCCACCGATATGCCTTTTCCCACTCAAGCACCGTTGATCAAAACGTCATGTACCACTTTTCACAATCCATATTTGCATCTTCTTCCTTGTAAGTTTGGGATGCGAAATGGCCCTCAGCCACAGATCTTCTTGGACTCTAATCTTGATCGCTGGATGCGTCCAAACTTTAAACTATTTCGCAAGGCAGAAGAGTAGCTTTCGGTCGGGCAGGTTCACCGTGCGAAATGACTTAACGTCATTGATCTGCCTCCTAATCATCTTCAGTCGTCGATCGAGGCTCCTCTTTAACGCACCCGACATTTCCTCCTAGCTCTGCTTTCTCGGTCCATAGACCATCTTTCCGTTGAGCATTACCCTGTACATGCCATCAGCTCCTTCCGCTGCCCACTCGACACTTCTCGACGAGGCCAAAGAACACGAGGAACACACATGCCCAAATTTTAATTGGGTGTTAACATAATGGGTGACCTATGGTCTTAGTTACTAGGGCCCATAGATTTTCCAAGTTAGCATTCGGGGGGGTGTTAGGATTATTAATCATCCCTTATCCAATTTGGTCATATGTCTAAATTAGGATTCATGTCTAAATCGGGAGTCCATCCAGTCTATTTTTAGTCACTAGCACCATTGGGTCCACTTGGCCTAATTGGGGCACATGTTTCAGTTACTAAAGTATGGGGAACAATAATTGAGGCCTACTTCCACTGATTGCACTTGCATGCATCAGTTTAGGAGCCTCCTAGACCAATCCCTAGAATTTAGGAGCCACTGGGAGTGCCGATACCAACCAAGGTCGGTTGAGTTGAGTTGGTGAATAGTCAAGATAAGTTAGGAGTCAGTTACATTCAGTTATAGTCCTCTACATTCAGTTAGCGCTGGAATTACATGGTTGCATGCAGGAGAGGCGCATTCCTCACCTACCACAGTCAGTTAGCCTCAGTTAACACTAAATTACACTTGAGTTGTGTTTTAGAACTCTTATGAACTCCGATAATGATTTATACAAGGTCAGTTAACTATTGAGTCCTCCGATAATGCTTTAGACAAGGTCTTAGTTACCTACAGTCAAGTAAAGTCTAATCAATTCAAATTTCCTCATGTGGATTTGAATTGAATGTGGCTATTTAGCCATTGTATTACATTGTAATTGATCATCTAATTACTTTTTGATTAATGAAAGAATTCACAGTTGCAAGCCATTTTTGCACTGTTTCATTCTTCAATTGCTGCGTAAACTGTTTGATCTATCTTGTGAGTTGTTTGTTTGTCCACAGATCTATGTGCTCAATTTAATAGATGGTAAATAAATTTTATTGATCATTTTAATGACCAATGTGTTTCTCCAAAAACATGTAAATTTTTTCATCCTAATTTGAAAGCTTTATGGAAACCCAAGGCTAGGGATTTTAATTCTGTAATATTGTTTGTGCATTGAAAATTAAGGAAAAGGGAAAACAGAAAAGGCTTACTGAAGGAGGAGAAAAAATATGATTCTATCATGGTTTCCTTTGCTAGAGGCACCATCAAACCACATATGTCATCTTTGATTGTATTCAAATACGGGATTGGAAAATACATTATGCTCTTATGTTACAAAGACAGAGTAAGTGTTGATGTCGGTCTCAATATAATCAATCTATGTACCGCGAACATTTTCAATACAAGGAATTGTTGGGCCTCGGGATAGTAGGGAAAAATTCATGTAGAATTTTTCCTAAGTATGGAGAAGAACATAAAGGAGAAGAGGAAGGAGCCATGAAAGAGGAAGGAGCATCAAGGAAAAGGGAAGGATGTTGCGACAGAAAAAGACAAAGAGAAGGTGTGGGATGAGGAAGCTACGCCAAATGAGTAAGCCACGGCAGAAGGACGGAACGAGATAGGATATGACATGGCAGAATATCAGCAAAAGCAAGCATGTAAATGGTGTAACAGATAGAAAATGATAGTAAGGCATAACGTTAAGAAAGTGGCAGTCCTTAACGATCGTGGGTACGATCTCAGTTGGAGCCGATGGAAACCACATGCGTGAAGGTATATTTGCAAGTCAGGTCGATAGTGCCTTTTGTTATGTGTTACTAGAATAGGAAAGATAGCATGTTGGTTGAAGATAGTAAGTCGGTTGGGATAGCGACTGAAGAGGAGTCTGTAATGAGTCTGTTAGAGTCTTCATTGAGTCAGTATTGAGTTTGTAACAAGAAGTTATTGCATCTATATCGAGTCTATAATGGGGCTATAAAAGAAGGTGTCAATGTATTTGTAACTTCAGAATGTATTCACTTGTATATATTATGTATTGTACCCTGATGTTTCTATCAGGAAGTATCTGTAATGTAATTAAGTCATGTCATGCCTCGATGTTCCTATCGATACATTCAATAATGTAAACAAGTCATGTAAAGTCATTGAGGTTAACCCTCCACTGTAATTCGGGGAAATAGTCCCCACAATTGAGTTAAGGTTAACCCTCCTTGTTGATCGGAGGGAAAAGTCCCCATAGTTGTGGGGAACTAGGGTTATTAGACTCTCTTAGATAAGTTAGCCCTAGTAAGTAATTGTTAAGTGAGGCCTACTTGTTGGAGTGGACATAAACTAAATGGAAGAATATAAATAGAAGTGTGGCTCTCCTCATTTCTACACACACACACACACACTCACTCAACTAGGGCGCATGAGTGAGAGAGGATAATCTCTCTCAAGTGAAAGAGAGAGAACAAATGTTGGAGATCATATTTTCTGTCTTTGGGTTTTACTGCTTCCATTGGTGCACATTCTATCTCTAAGGAAGTTGTGGGGTTTTCTCCTTTATGGTTTCCCCAAGGAAAATTATTTGTGTCTCTCGTCTCTTCTTATTATTGTTATTCATGTTATTCTCTCAGATAAGATCCTAAGATCATATTGCTTAAATGATAAAAATATAACATGGTATCAAAGATAACCTGAGAAGAAGACACTATGCAGCTGCAGAATATAGGGCTTCTTAATTTTTGGGTCTCTCTCTCCAGAATCCATCAGCAAAAAAAGGATAGGCTAACTCTCCATTGAAGGGTGCATCTTTCTGTCGAACCAGAATTTGATTCCGGGCATTTTCAGTTTTTGCTGCGAGAAATTAGGGATTTTTACAAAAGAGGAATTTTTGAGTGAGCCCAGCATAGGATTTATCTCCTCCTCAACATCTAAATTTAGATACCAAGGTCGATATTTTTGGTTGGGTAAAACTCTGGGAAAGTCAAACCCTAATTTGACATCGGACCTAAAAAACCATAAAATACTGAAACTGGTAGTTTTGGTACATTCACTATATCTTGAGATTGGATAAGGATCAGGAGCTAAAACTTTCACAGGCTAAAGATAAATTCTTTATGTACCATGTGTAAACGTTTCAGACTCATATTCATTTTATTCTGGGAGATATGATTCCTCCAAATCAGGGTTCCAACCTCTTCCAGGATTAATCCCTAAACAGGACACCTAGGGAGAATTGCTATATCTAGAGCTAGGAATATCCAAAATGAAATTTCTCAAGATTTTATAGATAGGGCACGGAATTTACTTTCTATGGTAAGAGTTTCAGATCCCGAAGGTGAAACAGTGACACATGGAAGTCCATACAACTTCGTTATGCTGAACAGTCCTGAAACAACTCACCTTGGGAAAACGCTCATAAGTCCAAATTGGTGAAACCAATTCTAGTAAAACCTATGGTTTTGGAAAAAGGACAGATGAGGTTACCTTAGTACAAAATTTCAGGCACAGAGGAGCAGTAATTTCAGAGATATCGCAGAAACAGTATCAGGCATTTCTATGGAAGAAATTGGTAAACTAGGGCTTCCTGTTCCGAGAGCTTCCCTCCACTGTTTTCAGAAAAGGAGTACATTAGACAACTCACCTTGAAGAGATCTATCTTTCTATCCAATCAGATATGAAATATCCCAAGTTTTGAAAATTAGGTTTTCTCTGACAAACCTTAGATCAGCTAGCTCCGAAACGAGGATGGACACCTCAAATCGGTAATATCTAATCTTTTGCTATTTACATTTGAGTTTCTCATTTCTAAATGACTAGTCACACTAGCTTGATGACAAGCTTGGTGAAACTAACAAATTCTAAGCATGGAAGTATTGGATCTCATTGTTTCTTGAAGAAAATGAATTGGACACCTATATAAGTGGAGAGGTTCCAGTTCCAGAGGGAGATGAGGCTAAAATCCTTACATAAGAAGAACTTGATCAAGGCCAAGAAGATCATTGTTTATTCAATCAAGGGTCATCTTATACCATAAGTTTCTTCCCTAAAGACACCTAAAGAGATGTTTGATTCCTTGACCAAGCTATTTGAATGGAAGAACATAAATCAGATTATGACTTTGAGAAACTAGTTGAAGAATGTGAAGATCCAGAAAGCTGAGACCATACAATCATACTTTACAAGGGTCTCTCAAATCAAGGAACAACTTGAAGCAGTAGAAGAAGAAGTGGAGAATGCAGAAGTTGTGATAACCACCTTGAATGACCTCCTAGTATCATGAGGATTCATTCATTCGAGGAATGTGTTCAAGAAGGAAGTGATTACTTTCAGCAAACTCTAGGAAGAGCACACACAAGATGAAGCTCGGATCATAGTAAGAGAAAGAGAAGATGTGATCAATTGAAGATCAAGATCTCACAATTCAAAGAAGATCCCTCAAGTGATGAGGAATATGAAGGACTCAAATCTTGAAGAACCTCTTATCTATATTAGCATTTGGATAAGAAATGATGTTGTTATGAATTAAGAAGATGATGAAGCTGAAGGCTCAAGAATGAGTCTACCCACGAAACAAATAAATATAAGTATTCAATTGTCATTTCATGATATTGTTTTGTTATGCTTTTGTTTATATTCAGTTGATGTGTTATTCATGATAGAATGTTTGCATTAATGACAGTATACTACTAATATGCATGTGATGGGTAAGTATCCCATGGTGCTATACAACTCTCCATTGCTACTTATCTAGAATGAAACCTCTTTGCTGACATATTGGATTAGTGCACAATCTCAATGTTGTCCTGGTAGAGATGGAAGGCATCTAGAAAGTTTCTGTAAGATATGGATGAATGTTGTAGTGGCTAAAATAGTTGCATGATTATGTCTTAATGCAAAATAATTTTTCATTATGAACATACCTTATGAAATGTTTCTAACCATACAACTAATGCATTTGACTTGTAGGAAAGATCACGTACAATCACCTACAAGAAAAGAAAGATGAGACTTGTTCTGAAGAACAAGTGATGACAGTTCAAGAAAGAATCCAAGATGATTTGTTATATGACTATACTTTCAAAGAAATAAAGAGGCCTCAAATACACTCTAGTTATGTGACATTGTTGAGTGACATCATTGATGTAGAGTCTTCCAGCTATGAAGAAGTAGCCAAGAAAAAAGGGAAGGAGAATACCAGTTCAAGAAGAATGATGTCTAGGATGTACTATCAAGACCTGAAGGGAAGTATATAATGTCTTCCATATGGATCTACACAATCCAACATGCAGTAGATGACAACATCATGGGATACAATGCAGGATTCGTAGCACGAGGCTTCTCATAGAAAGAAGGCATAAACTATGAAGAGACATTTGCAACCAGTGGGAGTTGAGGCACATGACAGGAAAACTCATGTGTGCAAATTAAAGAAGGCCTTATACGAGCTGAGAAGACACCCATGGGATAACACATACATGAAGAGCTTGAACATCACCTAGAGTGATGAAGATCTTAACCTTTGCTGCAAGGTTGAAGATGAAATCCTATAGAGGATGACAAGCTCACAGATGGGTGTGAGAAGAAATTTTGAAAAGGTTCAAGATAGAGGATCTTGGTATCCAGTGACTCTAGATGGATACATAAAATATTAGTAGCAGAGGAAGCTACTTGTCACTCCAGTATAGAATGTTTCAGTGCATAGAGTATGAAATACAGAGGGAGAATGATGCTCCGCTTCAGAGGGAGTGATTGCAGAAGATCCCGAGGTTAGATATGGTACGACAAGATGGATGGCTTACTGATGACTCTAGGATTTACTAAGAGTAAAGCGGATTCCAACCTTTTCTTCAAGGTCGAAGGTGGAAGACCAGTGATGCTCCTATTATATGTCAATGACTTGTTCCTGATAGAAAAGAGGAACTCATTAAAGTTACAAGAAGATGACTTGCTACCGATTTCAAGATGAAGGACTTGGATATGATGCACTACTTTCTAGGCATGGAGGTGTGGTAGAATGCGAATGGAATCTCCCTGGGACAAGGGAAGTATGCAGTAGAGATCCTGAAGAGGTTCAGGATGATGGACTGAAAGGCCATGACCACACCTATGGCATCGAACCTAAAGCTATTGAGTGTTGCTTCATCAGAGACAGTTGATGCCATGATGTATCATCAGATGATTTGTTCCTTGATGTACCTGATGAATACGAGACAAGATATTTTCTTTGCTGTGAAAAAATTGAGACATGTTTACCTGATGGTTTCAAAGCATGAAATGAGGTACCTGAAGGGTACAGTTGAGTATGGGCTCAAGTATGATACGAATTAGAAGATTAACCTGGAGGGTTATGTGGAATCATATTGGGAAGGCAGTTCCATTGATAGGAATATCACTTCGAGGTGATACTTTAGTATGAGATCAGGTGTCTCTTCATTTAGCAGGAAGGAGTCCTGTATGGCATTGAGTACAGCCGAGGAAAAATATGTTTCCACTTGCTCGGCTATTTGGGAGGTAGTATGTTTCTTTTGAAAACTACTATTTGATTTGATTGATCTGACTTGCATTTTTGTATGATGCAGAGAGGAGTAGTGAAGCTCCAGTTTGTGATCCAGATCAAGATCTCTCAAAAGAGGGAGTTCTAGCATAGCTGGTGAGACAGGTTTTCTGAGCATAAATCCTGGCGAAGTTCGTAGGTTGCTCAGACGTAATCACCTATAGGTTTTCCTAGGATGTAATTGGTCCTAGCGAAGCTTGCAGGTTATCCTTGGACGTAATCATCCCTGATGTGATTCTATGCTATAAATGGCTAGAGTGAAGTTTGAGTACTTCAGGGAAAATCTTGGTGTTCTCCATATCAAGGTTCCTTACAAGGGGAAGTGATGAGTTCGTGAGCCCTTCTGACATGGTGAGAGGATTGGTTCATTACATGGTCAAATGTAAGTGCAGAGACATTCTGATGTGATTGTGGGATGTGTTCCCACATGATCAATGCAGATACATCCTGATGTGATTGTGGGATTTGTTCCCACATGATCAGTGCAGAGCCATTCTAATGTGATTGCAAGATGTGTTCCCACATGATTAGATATAAGTGCAGAGCCATTATGATGTGATTGAGGGATGTGTTCCCACATGATCAGATGTAAGTGCAGCACCTTTTTGACATGATGAGGTCAAATGTAAGTGCAGAGCCTTTCTGACATGATGAGGTCGAATGTAAGTGCAACACCTTTCTGACATGATGAGGTCGGATGTAAGCATAGAGCCTTTCTGACATGATGAGGTCGAATGTAAGTGCAGATCCTTTATGACATGATGAGGTCGGATGTAAGTGCAGATCCTTTCTGAAATTATGAGGTCGGATGTAAGTGCAGAGCCTTTTTTACATGATGAGGTCGGATGTAAGTGCAAAGCCTTTCAGACATGATGAGGTCGGATGTAAGTGCATAGCCTTTCTGACAAGATGAGGTCAAATGTAAGTGCAAAGCCTTTCTGGAAAGATGAGGTCAGATGTAAGTGCAGAGCCTTTCTGACAAGATGAGGTCGGATGTAAGTGCAGAGCCTTTCTGACAAGATGAGGTCGGATGTGAGTGCTGGGCCTTTCTGACATGGGTTTTGGATGTGTTCCTCCCATGGTCAGATGTGAGTGTTGGGCGTTCCTTTCTGACATGGTTCTTGGATGTGTTCCTCCCATGGTCAAATGTAAGTGCTGGGCGGACCTTTCTGACATGGTTCATTCCATGGTCAGATATAAGTGTTGAAGATGATGAAGACCTACATGGAGGCTAGGCCTAAAACCAGCATGAAAAAGGGCTGGCTCTATAGAACTTCCTGTGACGAGTAGAATTGAGAGATAGCACCAGTGATGATGACCCAATGATGATCCAGCAATGATGATCCAGATCAAGTAATGATCCAGACTCGATGATGATCTAGTGATGATCCAAATCCAGTGATGATCCATATCCAGTGATGATCAAGACTCGATGATGATCTAGTGATGATCCAGATCCATTGATGATGTAGACTTAATGATTATATAGTGATGATCCATAGTTGATGATGATCCAGTGATGATACAGACTTGATGATGATCCAGTGATGATCCAGATCCAGTGATGATACAGACTTGATGATGATCCAATGATGATCCAAACTTGATGAAGATGATTTGAAGATGAAAATGAATTGAAGATGAAGATGAATTGAAGATGAATATGACTTGAAGATGACTTGATGATGATACAGATGATCCAGACTTGATCCAGAGAAGAATACTTGTGTTGATAAATTGTGTCGAGAGAATACCTTCCTAGTTAAGAGGGAGTGTTGATGTATTTGTAACTTCATAATGTATTCACTTGTATATCTTATGTATTGTACCCCGATGTTTCTAACGGGAAGTATCTATAATGTAATTAAGTCATGTCATGCCCCGATGTTCCTATCGGGAGATTCAATAATGTAAACAAGTCATGTAAAGTCATTGAGGTTAACCCTCCATTGTAATTCAGGGCAATAATCCCCATAATTAAGTTAAGGTTAACCCTCCTTGTTGATTGGAGGGAAAATTCCCCACAGTTGTGGGGCTCTAGGGTTATTAGACTCTCTTAGAAAATTCGGCCCTAGTAAGTAATTGTTAAGTGAGACCAATTTGTTGGAGTGGACATAAAGTGAATGGAAGAATATAAATATAAGTGAGGCTCTCATCATTTCTACACACACACAAACTCACTCAACTGGGGCGCATGAGTGAGAGAGGAGAAGCTCTCTCAAATGAGAGAGAGAGAACAGCTATTGGAGATCATATTTTATGTATTTGGGTTTTACTGCTGCCATTGGTGCTCATTCTATCTCTGAGGAAGTTGTGGGGTTTTCTCCTTTATGATTTCCTTGAGGAAAATTCTTTGTGTCTCTTGTCTCTTGTGATTATTGCTGTGCATGTTATTCTCTCAGATAAGATCCTAAGATCATATTGCTTAAATGATAAAAATCTAACAGAATGGACCCAAGCTATAGATGGGTTAGTCGGTTTTAGTTGATTAGCTAATACAACATTTTGGAGTAATCTATAGACTCTTGAAAAAGACGCTCGAGCTAGACTTGAGATAGTAAATTTTGGTTAATGACTCTCGATCATTGACTGCATCAGAGTAGTGGTTTTGCAGCTGAGTGCACAGAAAATTAGAGAAGGTTGAGTCGATCCAGGTTGTGTGTGGATCACTAGTAGGAGTAGAGTAGAAAGAGAAAGAGAGAAGAACATAGAGCATGAGAGGGTGGAAAAGTATGTAAAGATGGAAGAGAATATCTTGAACAGAGTCTACAGCTTTGTGCACAGACAAAAGGTGCATCTATTTTCTCATGCAATATGAAGAGCACCTTGTGATTTTTTCCTAGATGGGTTTCCACGTTGTATGTTGTGTATATGTGTGAATGTTGAAGTAGCTTAGTTATATGTGTGAATGTTGTGTTGAATGACTTGTTGATTATTGTATTGCAACTGGGTAATTGTATGATTGTCGCATTATATTAATGAATATGCTTATGTTGTATGTTCATTGTTTGTTCACTTAAGTCGCATAAAGAAGGGTTGGATCATAGCTTGGTATTGAAGTACCGTGCATACAAGTGACCAACCTTCCCAGTCTTCGTTTGAAACCTTGGCGTAGATCCAAGGTACTTAAACACCCTCCCGCATAAACTACGGAAACATGGTTCTGACAATTACCCATAAAACTAAGATATCTCAGGTGATACGGCATCTGTGTCGCAGGTGTTTCCGGTTGAGCTCCGTTCCGTCGGGTTGATGTCTTGGGCTTTGTTGTGCTTGGCAGAAGGGACTGAACCTAGGTCCAGGGATAGAGAAAGGGAAGAAATCCAATAGGCATGGTCCAAGGTTCTCTCATGATGAGATATTCTTCCTATCATAAGAAATAATCATATGAGAATGTTCGCGTCTAAGATAACCCCCAATTAAATCCTGCCACTCACGCCTTAGGATCCTAGAAAAATTATCAACTTCCATCTCGATGACTAGAAAACTATAGGTGGTCTTGACCTTTAGCTTGGAACACATGGTAAGGGATAGGTCTCTAATCTGATTGATGGTGGGTTGACTTTCATGTTAAACATAAGCACACTCCTTCCTTTACGTATGCAGGTTAGGTTGATATGCTCCATGATTGTCTTGAGCATGATTTTTTAGCAATATCCCACATAAATAAAACAAGAATGAATAATCCCACCCCATGATTGTCATCAAGACGTAAAAGGTTGGAAATTTCAGTTCAAATATTGTTATAATCATCACATGGACTTCCCATCCTGATCAATTGTCAAAATTGACCATATCAATATGATATCGCATTGTCCTTCCGAGAAAATTCATGGACAAACAAGAGGTAGAAAGAGATTTGTTCAATTTTTTTGTTGTTTGGGTGCTCTCAATATGTCTAAAATATGGTATTGGCCTTCAAATTTTCTAGATCAATGCCCACATCATACGGTGCATAACCACTGGGAAATATAGGCATGGATTGGGATGTGATGCTAATATGATTAGCTTGATTAATCGGTAGATATATAATCTCAAAGGTAGAAGGTGTAACATTCTTATCTTTCATATTCACCTTATTAGTCAACAATTGAGGATTGGATAAAACTAAGATTGAGATTAGGTCACAGCAACATAGACTTTGTCGATGGGTTCTAACTCAATCATTGCCACCTTAGGCATACCCCTTTTTCTTTTGGATCGTTCTTTTTCTAGAAGGAAAGGCTCACAAGTCATTATGAGTTTGGTCACAGAAATTACACCAATGGTGCATGAAGGATTTGGTGGATTGCACCATCTCATGGTGGGTTACAAGTTGGGGATTCTTGGAAAAATTTGGTTGACACTCAATGATAATATTATATGCTCAAACAAAATAATGCAACATGCATTTCCTACATCATTTGTAGCATGGCGGGCATGTCAGTCTTGGAAGTAGGCTAGTCCAGGGGCAACCCTGTTCGTTGGTTTTTCTCTTCATATTTGATGCATTTATACAAGGTAGAATCGATCCAATTTACATTCCTCTCTTCGAGTCTATGTCGGTAAGGAGAAGAAAGGTTGTTATAGTATTGAACGAATAATTTTACGAATCTTATTGTACAACTTCATGAACCTGAGGTTGTATGCTTTTATGGTCCTATTCTCCTTAAAAGACTAGCAATTGAAAGTCCTAAAGCATTTGGTCGGGTTCTTGATGCTCTCGAACATGGCCCTGAACTAGTACATGAGATCAAAACAGGTGGTAAAAATATTATCAAGGAGTTCAAAGAACTTTGCAGAATCCCTCCCTTCTAAAGAATTAAAAAATAGGCACATGCATGTCAATATTTGCACATGCATTTGAAAAAATGTATAAATGTTCATTTATGTACGTCGTCTCATTTCCCAAGAACTTTGGAAGATGATTTTTTAATTTTGGTAAAGGGGGTTATAATTGGGGCTAGATTCAAAGTCGGCATCGGCACTACACTCCATGGTGTGACATCAGCATAGACTTCATACTGAAAGATTTCTAACTCCTTGATAACCTTATGCAGATTAGCAGGGTTGGCGTCAAGATTATGTTGAGGAACATGCTTCCTAAAATCGAGGATCTTGTCGCGGTAGCACTAGTGCCAAACCCATCACTACCAATAGAATCCATGGTTATGAAAGGAGGAGAAAGAAAAAAACTAGGAAATATGAGATTCGATTGAGATACACACTTCTTAAGTTACTCTAACACTTTTATTTATCCCATTTCAGATGACAATGAAAGGTTTGAACTCAAGAAACTCACCTCGGATTCTATGGGATTTATGGACAAGGAAATAAACTAGGGTTAAAAGAAAAAGATTACTTAAAATTATTTCCCTATTATGGTCATTAAACTATGTCGATGCTCAAGTGGGTCGAAAAAAAACACTATAAACATCCTTAAAAGGATAGATAAGGGGAATATGAGGATGAAAGCTTGAGTATTGTTTAGAGCCTTCAAATTCTTTATTTACATGCAAGCATTAGTAACAACTATATATATAGAAAAATAAAATAATCTTACTGGAAAGAAATGAAATTTAATTACACTAAGTGCGTTAGTCAAAAATAAAATATGAATGATACTACAAATTGAAAAGATAAATACTAGGAAATGAAATTAAACAGTGTTAGCCGCAAAATAAAGTGCTAGTTTACAATGAAATATAATAAAGAACTAATTATGGAAATGAACTATGATTAAATAAAAATATGAAGAAAAAAGTTAGTCGTGGCAAATAAAAATAAAGAGTAATTTTATTTTGAATGAAGTAAGCAAATAAAATCATATTGAAACATTGTCCTTTAAATTTTTAATTGGCGGTAAAATTTGCATGTTAGTGCCCCCACATAAGAAAAAAATTAAATAGAATTATTATAACAGTTAAATGCTTGAATATGAATTGTAGAAAGAAGAATTAAATGTGACTTTGATTTTTTTGTGCTTTAATCATTTGTGCAAATTTCATCGAAATTAGTACTTAACTTGAATTAATTGGTGTTTTTGTAAAACAAAATTATCTCAGTAAAATTTATGTGTGATAATGTGCACGACAGAAAATTATAAACAACCTCTAGCTTACTTTTACAAAATTAAATCTATAAGGTTAAACACATTCGATGCAAAGTTACTGTGGAATATAAAAATTATAAAATAATATTCATAGTTTTATTATTATGTCTTCGATAAGGAGATATATATGAATCGTTCAGGGCGATTATTTGAAGTAATTTGTAGCAATCTTTAAAAAAATATGGAAGTTAGACTAAGGTTGTGTATTATTTAATTTTTTTAGTTTTTTAGTTTCTTAAATGTCTATTTGTTAAGGTTATTATTATTGGTCTAGTGGAGATGATGTTGCCTTGGATTCCTATGCCCCTGACCCAGCCGCGTAGCTGATATCAGAAATGCTATAACACTCCTGGTAAACAATAGCACTATGAAACACTTAATCAATTAATTCTTAAAAGTAGCAAAAGTAATATAACCGAGAAATATTATATACATACAATTATTAAACTTATCAAAAGTACTGTAACAAAGTAATATTATATACATATTTAATCTGTGGAAATGTACATCACAAAAGCAATAACGCAAAACATGACCAGCGTAATAAAACCAACTGAATTATATGATATCCATTTGTCATACGAGATCATAGTCTTGGGAAAATCTTGCCACATTGACATCTGTTGCGATCTTGGAAGCTCAAGCATATTGTGTGGGAGAAAAGGTTTAAACCAACAATGTTAACCCCTATCTAATTACCCCTCAAACTCTTGTGCAATTCATGTACTATGTTCGTCTATTTAATTTGAAATATATCATGATTGGCATAATTACAGATTTCATGACCAGGGATTGAACATATTCAGGCAGATATTTTCATGCCAGTGTTTTCTGACCTGTGGAAAGAGGGAGAAGTTGCTAAAGAAGCAACTAAAGAATCCAAAGCTGGTAAAGAAGCTGTAAAAGACAAATCTAAGGCAGTAGAGCCTAAACCCAAAGCTCAGCTCAAGTCAGAAAATGAAAAGGGATCTAAAATCAGTTCTATGGATGTGATTGCTAAACCAGCTAAATTGGTACACAGGGCTAACCTATGTGTTATTGTTGACCATTCCGTTAATGGAGTTGCTGAAATCCACAGTGAAATTGTGAAGAAAGAGGTATTCAATAAATTTTATTTAGTAATATAAATTTTTCCCTTCTTGCTCAATTTATTGTGTTTTTCATTTTACAATAGGGATGCGAGGAACTGATTTTACTTCAGAGTTTAAAAAATCTCTTCAGAAACGAGACCTGCACCGCCATATAATTAGTCCCAAGTTGCAGAGGGAGTTTTAGTAAATTTAATGATGTCACATTTTTTGAGTAGTAGAAATATTTGGTTGTATACAAGAAAATTTAGCTATATGTAGCTTATTTTGAAACCATTTTGATACTAGATGTGGCCTGAAAAGTTTGAAAATAAGACCAATGGAGTAACTCCCTGGTGACGGATTCTATTTTGCACTAAGTGGCTTGTAACAAAATATTGGGTTCTTAAGACTGAACAATTAGCAGATCTTCCAAAGTTCAAATCCACTTATTTTGTTGGAAATTTTCACTGCAATAAGTTTTTGTGATTGCATCAGTCTACCTCCCGCATGTGTCTAAACAAATAAAAAATCTCTCCTGGATTTCATATTAGAGGTTGACAGTTCAAATTTGTGCAGTTTGATGATAATGTAGACCTACGAGAAGAATGGCAGGCAGCAAAAAGATCCAACAAAATGAATTTTGTCTCATATATAGAGAAAAAACAGGATATGTGATCAGTCATATTAGAGAAAAAAAAGGATATGTGATCAGTCATGTTTGATGTACAGGTAGATTATCTAGGCAAATGTTTTTATTTAATTATGGAGATGGTAGAGTATTAGAGAGAAGTTATGAGATAATCATGGGACATTGATTGGCATGAAATATATTATTGTTTCTGCAGGTTAAACGTATCCATGAGTACAAGCGTCAACTCTTAAATATTTTGGCAATTATATATCGATACAAGAAGATGAAGGAAATGACTCCAGAGGAGAGGAGAGCAAAGTTTGTCCCTCATGTATGTATATTTGGAGGCAAAGCCTATGTGCAAGAAAAAAGGATAGTAAAACTGATAACAGACGTTGGAGTTACAATCAATCATGACACGGAAATAGGAGACTTGCTAAAGGTTTCTTCTATCTGTTTTTATGACATGTCTGCATGATTTATTTCTTGATTTCAGATATGCAAATAATGCTTGTCGTTTTCCTCCCTGACCAAGGGGACCATCCATCTTGGTAAATCTTATTAGTAGCTCAACCCGTGTATCTGAGTCTTTCAGACCATATGGTGAATTCAATTTTTACCCACCTCCAACATTTCAAGAGAATACATTATAGTACTATATTCCAACAATCTATATGATGCTTTTCATGCATTTTGCTGAAGTCTTACTTCCTTTTGAACTGTACTGATCATGCTATCATGTATTGGGTATCTGTATTGTCAATATTGGAGCATATTCTGATTTTTGCACCCAACCACTTTCAGATTATGTTGAGAAATATGCTTGAGAAAGATAGAAGCTCTGGTTTTTATTAGTTTTGATCTTGTATTTGTAACTTTTGGCAGAAATGCATGCCCTGTTTCTCTTAATTGGCTCACATTCAAAAGTGTTTTGGAAGAATGTGCCTTGGCAATTTGCTTCTGAAACAGCTTCTAAGAAGGGCTCGTAGTGGTCCAAGATGTCTTGTTGACACCCGCCTTAGTGATTTTAGCTAACTAGCTGAAATTCATAACTGTAAATGTAATATGTCTGTGTTGAAGGAAGGTTGGATCTATTCTTGCGGTTCATATATATTTTCATTGAGTTGGCACATGCTTGATTTTGAGTTGGCACGTTGCCTTAATCTTATTGGTTTTCTTAAGCTTACAAAAATTTCCTGCCTCCATTGTCCTTATTCCAGGTCATTTTTATACCAGAATATAATGTAAGTGTTGTTGAAATGCTCATTCTCGTGAGTGAACTTTCTAAACATATTAGGTATTTGATTCTTGAGAAAACTCATATGTTCTCTCGTTTTTATACCAGTCAATGAATTTGATGATGTTTCCTTCAAAACTTTCTGCAGTACTTCTGGAATGGAGGCCAGTGGAACCAACAACATGAAATTTTCCATGCATTGTCTTAATTGGGACGTTGGATGGTGCCAATGTTGAAACACGTGAGGAAGTCGGAGAAGAAAATTCTTTCTGTTTGGTGCTCGAGCGCATGAAATTGCTGGACTTAGGAAAGAGAGAGCAGAAGGCAAGGTAAATCATCTCTGACTCCTCAAGCTTTACTCCAAAACAAGTAGAAGGCGTTTCTTCTATATTTACTCCCTTCGAGTTAATGTTTTTTTCCTCGATCTTTAGACACTTTCTTTTTAACTAAGAAGCTTTTAGTAGATGGATAGGATGCTAGGATTTAGTAAATATTAATACGGTCTTGCAAGTAATTAAAATTTAACTGTATTTTTTTGCAACAAACTTTTCGGATACAGTTCAATCCAGACCCAAGGTTTGAAGAAGAAAAAGACTACGTCAAGAGCGAGGTGTTTGGAAAATATGACTATATGCCTTTGCTTGATTCTCTTGAAGGGAATGAGGGCTATGGTCGAGGAGACTATTTCCTTGTTGGAAAATACTTTCTAGCATATATCAAATGCCAAGACAAGGTGGATGACGCATATGGATATCAAGAGGTAAGTTGAAATTTCAGGCTTAACTTATTTGCATAGAAATGATTGTTTCTCTAGATAATCGCTTGCATTTGTGCTATATTATTTTGTAACATGTATCCATTTAATGCAGAAATGGACCAGGATGTCTATCCTATGACTAGTTCATACAAATTCAGCAGTGATCGAACTATACATTAATATGTGAAAGACATATGGGGTGTCAATCAAGTTCCATTACCCTAGAATTATTTTCCTTTTTCTTTCACACCGGTTGTATAATAAGTGTTGTAATGTGGTGGCGACACCTAAAACAACTTGGAAGGAAATACTGAAAAAGGTGATCGAGAAGTGTTTTTCTGGAAAAGGTAACAGGTTCAAATATAATTGCTTGCAAGAAAAAGGTCACATGTTAAATCCAATTGCTAGCAATATGGACAATCTGTACTCTAGCTTGGAGTTACTGAACAAGGTGGTGATTATTGCTAGCAATCTATAATATAGCTTGGAGTTGCTCATTCCCATAGAAACAAGACTAGTGGGTTGAACCATCCTCATATTGGAACATGTTGTAGTTATCCATGGGTTGAGCCATCTGCTAGTTTGAGCCATCAACCAGATTGAGAATTCATAATCAAGAACCATCCTCATATTGGAACATGTTGTAGTTATCCATGGGTTGAGCCATCAACTAGATTGAGAATTCATAATCAATTTCAGCAGTCTGAAATTCACTTAGCTATTTCAAATTTGGTTGTTGTTTTTTATGATGATGAAGATGATAACGTCTCTTGTTTTTTTTTTCACCTAATTTTGTAAAGCTCGCCATTCCAGTTTTTAAATTGATTATGAATTCTCAATCCAATACCAATGGTGATATCCAATATTCACTTAGCTATTTTAAATTTGGTTATGAATTTACTTATTGACTATGAAGTGTTAGTCATGTTTATGCCAGGACCCAAATGTATATATTTCTTCAACAAGCAATAAAAAAGAATGGCAATAGAAATTTAAGAAGAAGCCAGACATGTGACAACATGTTCTTTGCCAACGAGGTTTGGCCACAGGAATTGATCTATGTACACCTAATCTTGTGTTTTTAACACATGTTGGATTTATGTTGGCTCGAGGAACCAAGAAGAAACTCACCTTCATATAATAACGTCTTCTATTTAAAAATACCCCTCAACAATAATGTTTTCATTAAAGAATATAATTTTCAATTAAAATATGTTTAACTTTCAATTATTAAAAAGAATTTAATTTTCAATTATTAAGCCACATGTAATGTAACACACAAAATTTTGCAAAGTTCACATGTTACTTTAATGGTGTAATTGAAATTGTGACATTTTAAATAATGGATTGGATGCTTGGGAATATATGTTATTCATTCATTTTTAATTTGATATTCCAAGATTTTGTCAAAAAGTTGTGAAATTGCTATATCATGTATTCTTTTTTGTAGTATTTCATGTTAATCAAATTGTTTTATCCTTTTTGGTAGTATTTCATGTTAAAGAGAAACAAATGGTGGAATTGTTGTGTCTTTTTTTGCGGTACTTCGTGTCATTAATCTCATTCCTTTGTAATTTTTACTAGTACCTTACCACCCTCCTGTAGATTTATCCTCTTTTCCTTGATTTTCCAGATGTAGGATGGTACTAATCATCAACCAAAATATTGGTTAGAAAACCCAAGGAACTCATTAGGACTTGGTCTTGAAATATCCATAATTTCATGACAATGAGAAATATAATATATGTTGATAGTCTATATAAATGAATATAAATATATATAGAGTGTTTTTCTTGAAGTTTAAGAACCACAAGTCTAAGAATTATCCATCAATTGTCCTTAACTCCAAGCAAATAAATTCTCTCTACAACTTTCTACAAATAAAGCAGGTAGCAATGTCGGGGACACTGCCACCACGTGGATCTTGTTTACAATTTTTAAAAGGTGACAAAACACTTTAAAAACTGTGGAACAATGAAAAACAAAATTAAGGCCAAGGGGACAAGTATGCCAAGAAAAGTTATTTTCATTAAAATAAAATTTTAAGAATGTCGTGAGTAAAAAAACTAGAAACAATATTGGTTTCTATGAACAAGAGATTTATTTGACCCTATGTTTCTCACAACTACTAGGTTCACCCGGGTGAAACCTAGATAGCGGGAATACTCACCACTCAGGTTGTTTTGAAGGTAACATATATACACGAAGACGTCAATCTAATCGGAATAATAAACAGGAAAACACAAACCATGCAAGAAAATAGAATGTACCTCCAACGGAAGAACGCTCTACCTTCACCTTAGTGGATGTACCTTCCAGTACCCGTGTTGGCCATCGATGTACCATTAGGCTCTCGGACAAATAAGAATGAGGGTGAAAAGAAATGAAATCTAGAAACAAGCATCACTTTCTCCTTACCTTCGATTATTTGTGTTGTATCCATTTCTTTGTGGTATACCCTTATTTTTCTACCCTTTAAGCTCCTTAGATACCTCACATGCCTGATCAGATGAAACCACTTCCTTTCACCCATATCTGGCCTATATTTGATGACCATCACCCCTTGCATGCCTATGGGGGAGTGATGGTCACTCTGCCATCACCCCTTGCATTCTTTCATGGGAGTGATGTCATCACTCCTTGCACTACCTTAGTGGGGGTGGTCTTCCCTTGCATGGTTTTTGGATGAGTTTTGGAAGGATCATGACTATGATTAGATTCCACCTCATTTTGGCATAGGAACTAACACACCATCTTGAATCCATGTGTCCTTTGGATTCTACATTAATCGTCCCTTAATTCACCATCCACCTATAGATTGAGGCCATTCTATGAGAAAGGGGAGACTATTTTCTTATTATTGTTACAATATTAGAATCCCTAATCCATTCTACAGCCATTTGTGATCATCTTGGTTGAGTAAAGGAAGGTTTGGAGAAGAAATCTTAGAGGAGATATGCATCATGACTCAAGGTGTGATTTTATATACCTCTTCTTATTTATATGATATATAGACATATGCATTTCCCCTGTTTATGGATGTGTATGATTCAAATATATGTGTTTAATATATGTTTATGATGTATCTAGTTTGTCTTGAGTAAATCATATTAGATCTAGATATATCTTGCTTGGATCTATGTGTTTGTATGATTTACATGTCATTTATATATGTTAGAAGGCTGTTTAGGAAGGTATTGGATGTTTCTTTGTGTGTAGGGTACTAGCAAGTGGAGTTGGAGCATTAAAGTCTATCAAATTTGATGGGTTTGATCTTCACCAAAGGACCTCTCATAAGTTAAAATATATGTCCCTTCGTCATCCTCTTCTCATATTATGTATATGAATGAATTTCCATCTATAGTTAGTAAAGTATTAGATCTAAGGGTTGGAATCACATTGTTCTACCCCTCTTATCTGTCTTGGATTAGGGAACTTGAATCCAAGGGAGGTCTCACATGTCTGTAGGAGAAAATTATCCATAACAGAACTAGAAACTCCACTCGGGAAAGTTTGTTTATATTTTACGTAGTCTTTTATCCTTTGAATTCATTGAATTCCTTGTTTCTTTTCCATATTGAATATTTCATTAATCATTAGAGTCTTCTTGTGTACATTTTGGACCTCTCCAAGCTTTGGGACCTTTCATATTTGAGTCTAATTTCCAAATCTTGGCCCATTTGAGCACCATCTCCCCCTCCCTTTGAAAATAAAAGTGATGCCATCACTCCCTACTGAACTGTAGGGGGGTGATGTTGCTTGAACCATCACTCCCTACTAGCTGGATACAGAGCGATGTTGCTCTAGGATTGCTTGTTTGTTGATTTTTGGACATTTTTTTCTCAAATCTATTGCATGATTGTTCTTAGAACTATGTATTGAAGTCGAGGACCTCTATATAACACTTAGTAGATGATTTTTTCCTAGGTTTGAGTGGTGAGATTTTTTCTTACCTCTCTTTTTTAAGGTGTCTTGTGAGATCTAGAATTAGTGAGTTCATATCTAATTCACTCTCTTTGGATTGGGTTTGATTTTGAAGGAATGTTTTTTATCTCTATTGTTGTGCATTCATTTCTGTTTGAGTCATTTTTGTAATTGGGATACATTTGTTCTTTCATTATCACACAATTTATACCAAGTATTGGGATATTTGCAAGGAGTATATGTGGTTACTAGGTTTCTTAGTGATCACTACTTTGGCTTGATGATTTGATTGCCATTGTTTGAATTTCTCTTTTGAATGCATCTTCTTCTTGATTCTTTGTTTTACATTTGAAAACAAAAGGAAAAACAAAGTATTTCTACATTTTGCATGTTATTAGCTTCTTTTTTTAGTTTGCTTGCTTTCATCCTAATTGCATTTCATGTAGGGATTGTATATGATCAAATCTACATTTTGGGATTATTTATTGTCTTTCTGGGATCTTAGTGTGCTGCATCTTTATTGTTGAAAAGGGAAAAGAGATCTCTTCCTTCTCTTAGATAGGTGTTCATCAAACGAAAAATATTGTATTCTAATTTCTTATATCCTTTCTATGTGAAGATTAAAGACTCTCCAACATCACCAAGTCTCATTCCATTTACCTTGCTTGAGCAATTAAAAACCATAAATGGGAACTATTAATTAAAACTAATTATACATTTTCTTTGGTCTAGCAAACCAACATTAGATTAGAGTGTAGGGCCTTGGATTAGGCTTGGAAAGGACACTCTCCAAGGCCAAAAAAATGCAACTAGAGTCATTAAAGAGTGAAAATCCATTAGTAATAAAAGGTTATTTCCGAGAAATCTCTTATGATATGTGGTTACTAGGTTGTTTAGTGATTACAAGTTTGGATTGATGATTTGATTTCCATTGTTTGAAGTTGTCTTTTGCATGCATATACTTATTTTTTGTTTGTTATACATTTGAAAACAAAAGGAAAAACAAAATATTTCTATATTTTGCATGTTATTAGCTTCTTGTTTTTGGTGTGCTTACTTTTGGTTTGGGTACATTACATGTAGGGAGTGTATATGATCATATCTACATTTTGGGATGATTTATTGTCTTACTATGATCTTAGTGTGTTGCATTTTTATTGTTGAAAAGGGAAAAAATCTCTCTTCGCTCTCTTAGATAGGTGTTCATCGAACAAAAAGATTGTATCCTCATTTCTTGTATCATTTATATTTGAAAATTCAAGAGTCTCCAAAATCACCAAATCTCATTCCATTTACTTTGCTTGAGTAATCAACAACCATAAACGGAAACTCTTAATTAAAATTAATTAGACATTTTCTTTGGTCTAGCAAACCAACATTAGATTAGAGTGTATGGACTTGGATTTGGATTAGAGATGACACTCTTCAAGGCCACAAAATGCAACTAGAGTCATTAAAGATTGAAAATCCATTAGTAATGAAAGGCCCTTGTTGAGAAATCTCTTCTAACAGAAGATTCAAGCATGAGGTCAAGCTAGGTGCATTTGGGAGATATCCCTTCTCAATGTAGTTGGTGGTTTCTTGCATGCATTAGGGTTCTGTTTAGTTGGAAAGTCCTTCGGGTGACACCTTCTAGCAGGATTCAAGTCTGAGACTTGTGTCTTACATTCAATTCACACATGCTTAAACTTGACTTATGACTATCCCACCCAGTCACCATTTTGTGAAGTGGTAAACTTAGTTTCTATTCCTATGTTCCTACACAAGTGACTGCAAGTGGGAAGTGCTTATGGTACCTGCATAATCATTTTATTCTCCTACCTTGGAGGGTTCCCCACAGGCACTTGGACCTTATATTCGAGGGTAAGAGGATTTACTGTGACTGTCTCTTGCCTCTTCATTGGTGTCCTGAGACCCCCCACCACAGGAATAATACTTTTATTTAATTGGTTTGCTTGTTGATTGCCTATATTTTGGCCTAGGGGTGTGTTTTTGGTTGTATATTGTAGTTGGTAGTATGGTGGTAATTTTTATTTTTCACTTTCATCTTTCACTGTGGCCAATCTACCAATTCACCAATATATATGTATTAGGACCCTTTCTCCTATTAAGGAAGAACCACCACCTAATAGGAGGTGAATCACCTCTCAAGTAGAGGTTACTGAAAGCATTACTTTTTAAATCAATTTGGCACATGCCGAACAATTTGAGATTGAAGTTGTGGATGAGGATGTTGTCCCACACTTTAACTCCCATTTAACCAATCCTTTCGACCCCATACTTGTGCAAGTTTGACCTTTGAGTGGTGTTATGTTTTCACTATTTAGTCGCATTATGTATGGGACTAGTATGTATTTGTACATGGACCAAACCACTATGTCTTCCCTTGGTGTTCAAGGAGGAACTTTGGTTAACTCTCCCCAACCATCTACAAGCAGAGTAAGTGCTCCATCTACCTCACCCAGTACATCTTTATTTTCCCTTTAGGGAAATCCTTCTATACCCACAATTCCAACCATGGGTCAATACAGTGCCCCACAACATATTACATCTTTGCAACAACCCACCTCTCTATTTTTTTTTAGTGGTGGGGGTGGGGGGGGGCTTACTTTTAACACCAGCAGTAGTTCTTAATCGGTTGTTGGTATTTCTACTAGTAGCATGGTTATTCCCAATGTTTAATTTAATTTTGGGTGGAATAAATCTATAGGGGCAAGCTCCATAGCTCCTTCACAAGGGGTTCAAGTCTTCGGGATTCAAAAACCGATTGGAGGTTCCACCACCCCTAGTAGTGTTCCTTTTATTGGAAGCAGGCATGTATCTAGTAGTTTACCTTTCCACAATGGAGGGAATGTTTCTAGTGGTTTTCCATTCACTAGAGGTAGTAATGTCATAGTGGATTCCCATTCCCTGGGGGAAGCACTTTTCTCGGGGGAGTTCCTTATCCTAGTGGTAGTTATATTCCCTAGGGTAGTTCTAGGTATAGGAACACTCATTTCATTGGGGGGAACAAATCCTATGGAGGGAACCAATTTACTAGGGGCAATCCTTCTTATGGGGGGGAATCAATTTCCTAGGGCCAATCATGCTTTCCCAAGTTTGTATACTTCTAGAGGATAATATATGGGAGGACATCATGGTCCAATAGGCCTTAAAGCCCAATTACCTTTGACACAAAATCAGTTTGCTAACACAATTGCCTTTCTTGGATACTCTTAATTTATCATACTTGTCAAAGTGAACCAACAACCATATTCTGCATAACCCCTTATGGTCGACGATTCCACATAAGATTCCATCGAAAATCCCAAAGTTTGACGGTAAAATAAGGGAGGACCCATCCACACATGTAACGACTTACCATTTGTGCTGTGTTTCTAACTCTAAGTTGGATGATAGTGTTAAGTTGCGTTTTTTCTCTCGTACTCTAACCAGGAGTGCTTCTAAATGGTATATTGAATTGCCTAGCACCTGGACCAACACCAGTTTCAACATGTTAGTGATGGACTTATTAATGCATTTCAAATTTCCTATCTGTTATGAAACAAGAATCGACCTTTTGGCATCATTATGTCAAAACACCACCACATATATATCCAACCACATTCATGAATGGAGGCGACATCGAACGCTTGAAAATTTGTCATTCCTAATCAATTCTTAGTGGTTTGGTTCACGAAATTACTTCTACCTCCCATTGATCATGATGTTGTTATAGCTAGGGATATAATTGAAGAACAAGAAATACCCTATGCCCAACATTGGGATTTGATATATTCACAATCGATTACCTTATACAACATTATCATGCATGCTCCCCGTCCATCAATTGATCCATCAAGACCTACACCTAGACCACTTGTCTATGGCAGTGTTGGTTCTATCTCCATTGTTATAGTAAGCTAGTTGAGTGGGAAACTTAATCAACTAGATATTTCCAATTTTTTAAACCCTCAGTTTCAACCATCATTTAAGCAACATACTATAAAGCACACACATTGTCCATCAAGAACAAACAGATATTGGGTCAAGTACTTGACCAATTTGTATTCCTCTTGGATGGTGTATATATGTATCATATAGAGAGGTTGGAGCAGTTACACCCACTCCAATTGTTCATTCATTAATCTTAACATAGAATAATCAAATACATTAACATGATGACACTTAATGCCCGAAGGGTCCCTCCAACATCTTCCCCCACCCCGAAACTCTTCTTTGTCTCGAAGAGAACAAGTATGCAAAAACAACCCTGACTTGTGATTCTTCAGCCTTTGTCATCAAGTTGGTAGTAGTCGATCTAAATCTCACCCTCTCAATAAGGCGGTCAACTACCCTCGCCGCAAGGAGGTCTTTTGGTTTAATGCCTCACCCATTCTCACCTGTTCTCATTTGGACAACTTCCCTCGAGTTAGGATTGGGTCTTTTGGCTCTTCAAATTTATGTACCATTTCTCTGCCTTCAACTTTTGAGGTCCCAACCCAACCACTATTTCTACATTTCTGCACCTGTGGGTTTCAATCAATCCAAGTGATCTTTACAACATCATATCTCATTAAGCTCTTGTTATGTGAGGTATGAAATGTCTTTTTGATTGAATGTTGTCTTTGTGTTCTTCTTCTATAGTGAGTATATATAATAATTGCAAATTTTAATATGCTTCCTGCTCATGTGTGTGATCGTGTGCTTCTTTTTCTTGATTGAGACCGACTATTATAGACTTAAATCAACTTAATTCGACTTACAATAGTCAACTAAATACCAGCTTCATTACATAGATGAAGAAGATCTCCTGCCTTGAAAAGACGCAGGTTTAACCCCTCTTAATTGCTTATAACTTAATTAACTTCATAGAATGACTTTATGAATAAACATGACTCAATCAACTCAAAATAGACTCAACATGACTCGTACATAAAGTCTTTGACACCCATAAGAATTGACCATATTTTCATTCGACAATCTACCAAAAATACAAATCAATCATAAGAGGGGTCGACCTTGACCGAAGTTAAATATCAACCCATATGAAAAGTCAACCAATTACAATTTGCACATTGACCAAATTAGACTAACTGACCAAAGTACACTATAATTCTACTACAGTTGAAAATTGGCATCGACCAAAAAGTATGCTAACCATCAACCACAGTTAGCATTTAATTGAAATTACTTTTAATTTGGAGTAAATTGAAATTAAAAGTCGACCAATACTTGAAGATGCCAAGACTTGTAAGATCGATGATACGATTTCTATACAAACAAACTTCAAATGGAAATGAAGGGACGTCGACAAAAACGCAGTCTGCTTTTAGATTGAAATATAAATATCCATTGGTCATTAATTTTGTCAACAAATTTGACCAAAACATTTGAACAACAACATCAAACAGGAGTATTTATGCATAGTAATGGAGGCGTACTACTCATCTAGTCATTTCTGGTCGTCGCTGGAGTATCTCAATACATGAGCAATTCATTCATCAAATTCTCTATCAGTTTATAATTAAAGGACCAGCCAACTAGAGTCTATTATCTTTTCCCACATTCCAGATATGTTCTCAGCTTGAGCATGACAGGTTTGGTCTGCAATTCAACAATATAGTCAATAAACATGCTGATCAGTTGATAGCTCTCCATGTCACCATGTTCTATAGATACAACACCGCAACCAAATGAAAACTCTTCAAGCCATTGACTGCATGTAGTTCTTATCAAAACATCCGAATCTTAAATATGATGTCGATTACGTCTCAATAATTCTCCATCAAAAGCCATTGACTGCATGTAGTTCTTATCAACACTCTGCAATCAGAAATTGATATATTCCACAAAGTCGTCGTTTCTACCATCATTTCACTTAAAAAAACAATGGTCTAGACTCTATATCCCAGTAATATCTTGAAATAATCCCCATGCAAATAATTAAACGACATTGAAAAGAAATATATATATATATATATATATATAATCGATATCTTATCTTCATTCTTGCATAAGTTTTCTTTATTTCTTGATTTCCTCCTCCATAGGTTCGGCCACCCTCCATTCATGGCTGATGTCACCCAGTCCGAATAGAGGCGGCAATGGCACCATTATGTTGAAACCCTCGGTTTAACCTAGCATTCAAGCAATGGATTATAAAGCACGCACATCAACAGAACGAACATATATTAGGTCAAGTACTTAAGCAATTTGTATTCCTCTTGGATGGTGTATTTATATATCATGGAGAGAGACCGGAGAAGTTGCACTCGCTCCAAAGTGCTCATTCATTAAGTGTAACATACAATAATCAAATACATTAATATGAAGACACTTAAGGCTCGAAGTGCCCCTCCAACATCAATACACCCACTTCTACTAATCCTACTGCCAAACCACCAAGCCTCTGAGGTTATTACAGTCCAATCGTCACAAAGGAAAAAACCTCAACAATATGGGGGTAAAAAGAAGAAAAGAAAATAGAGTGGAACAGAGCAAGCCCCACCACCTAATATGGGGAAAACAAGAAGGAAAGAAAGACCAAGTCCCCTTGCAAGACTTGTGGCGTTGACCATATGACTCATTTTTGTTCATGTTTGAAAGAAGTCAACAAAACTATTACTCCCAAAGACTCTGCACCACAACCTGATGTTTTGACAAATCCTTTCCCTTCCCGGTAGCAACATGAACAAATGATCACTACAAATACTCCCCCTCTGCAAAGGGGCAATGGAGGACAGCCTCATCAAGGTGATGTGAAGCCAAAAGCTGATGTCTTTTTATGTGAGGAAATTGTATCCTTGACCACTCGTAATCATACATATGAGAAACCTAAGTTTAGTTCTCCTGAAAAAGACTATCGCTCATCATCCCACCCTAATGGCCCTCTTCAAATAGAGAAGCCTATTATTGACACAGTTATTCACCCTTGTAAGGGGTTACTTCGACGAGCAACACATAATCCCAATGTTCGTGTTGCCCACAATTACAATATTGTGAAAGATTTAGCTCAGGCCCCGTGTGCCATGTCTGTTGTTGAAGTGTTGAAAAGTTGTCCTAGGAAACGTAAGTCATTGTTGTCAGTTATTGGATGGATTTTCCCCACGAATTCAAGTTTATTCATCTTTGACATGGGCGTATCCAACCAAGCCTTCTCCCACTAGATTGCTTTTCAAATTCAAGTGGTTTTATAGGGGAAGAATATCTTTCACACTGTTATTGACGAAGCAGCCTCTACTTGTGTTATGGATATACCATGTTGGCATGGTATAGGCTCTCCTGATCTTTCCCAATGTTGGAGCAGGGTCCCGCAGCTACAGAAGAAGCTGCTAATTTTGGCGGAAAGAAGACAAGGCAGAGCTACGACGCCGTAGCACGTTTCCAGCTGGAGAGCAGAGCCGGAAACCGTGACTTTTGGGATGCGAAAGGCAAAGAAAGGCAACGGTACCTGAGCGGCCGAGAAGGGAGAGCTCACCCACTGCATTGAAGGCAGCGACGGAAGACAGGAGGGCTCAGCGACCCTCATAAAGAAGAAGGAGCAACGAGGCTCAAGCATTGAAGGCGAAGGACAGAAAAGAGAAGCGGTGCATAGTACCCATGGTCAGTGCCGGGAAGCATGGAAGACTGCAGAGAGTTGTGGTGTGACGGGAAGCGGCTACCTCAAGGACAGAGAGGACCGACTGTCACTAATTAGGGTTTGGGTTACTGTTGGGACAGGCCCACAGTTTTGTAATGGCGAGACCTTTGGGACGCCTATAAAAGCTTGTATTTTGTATTGTAAAGGGTTGGTTGGTTCGTAGGATGAGTCGTCAGTTGGTCAGTTGATTATTTTTGAAGTAGACTCAGGAGTCAGTCAGACAGACTGTGTTGTAACGATCCATACACCTAGCTTGTCTGTGAGTCATTTGAGTCTGTATGTAACCATCCACAGAGAGGAAAGAGAGGAAAGGATATATTGAAAGAAAGGCAATATAGAGATAGAAATAGGCCAGAGATCTAGAAGAGATCTCACGCTGCATATGCAGTGCAACATACTGTGCTAACTTCCCTCAAGATATATAATAGAAGCACAGTTTGGTGGACGTAGCTCCCATTCTGGGGGTGAACCACGTTAAATCTGCATGTTATGTGTTGCATGAATGTGATTGTATTTGCTTATTATTACTGGTTATCATGCATATAATGTTAGTTGCAGTAAGTGAATGTATGTATTGTTCAGCTCACGGTAATGCAGGAAGATAGAGATACGTTGAAGTATTTTAGTAAGCTGCTTAAAGACTCCTTTACGTCTGTTTCTAATGACCATTTAATCACAATATAACTTCTGGGAAGTAGAGTTTCGCACATCGACACAATCAACGCTAAGAGTGCAAAGTCGTAGTGGTAAGATATCGCAGAGAGGCGATATCGCACCGGCAGAGGAGCTGCAGTGCGCGATACTGCGAGCTGAGGGCTTAGCGTTGAGGAGAGGTTGGGTGTCCCGCGGTGCGCAGAGATGCGATAAGGTTGGAGGTATTGTGAGTAAGTGGAAGTTGTGCGACGTGGGAAGAAACCGTGCGACTTGCGCGTGGATAAGAATCGCACGGCTAAAAGCGTCGCGAGTAGACGGGGACGTGCGATGCGTCGATATAGCTGACCTTGTGACTCATAGGAGTAAGAGAAGAGAAGTAGGATGCACAGAACCTGGTCCAAGACACTTGAGTCTTGGCCAACCCATTAGATTCCATTAGAGAGAATTTGAGGTCAAAAATGGGCCTCCTAAGAGATGTACTACAAAAATATAAAATATATTAAAATATTATGAGTTAGGGGTTTTATGGGGTAGGTATATATGACAACTCACCTCCTACACTACTTTTTATGCACAATATAAATAACCATGGTTGAGTTACTTTTCTAAATTGACTATAAATAAAATTAATAAAATAACTCTACAATGATGTGACTAAGATTCATTGTAAATTCTCCAAAAATTATTGTCCTTTAGCATTTATTTGTCTTGAATTTGTAAATAAAATTAAGCAAAAATGAATTTAATTTATATGCATAACTAACATATTTTTTCATATAAATATCATTCATGAATTTAATTTATTTTAAAAGTACAAGATTATATATATA
>LPNX010717141.1:132056-169498 GCA_001517045.1 Pseudotsuga menziesii
AGATGCAAACTTGGGTTCTTCGTTTGTGCCAATATTGATCTTTTTGATCTTGATGGGCTCGGTGATCGCTGGAATCTCTAGCTGTGGTCCCTCCACTTTGCGAGTGCCTTCCGATTCTGGAATGTTGGTATTGCGAGGATCCTCATTCGCTTCCTCTGATTCTGATGTGAAATTATAGCATTCCAACGCCTCTTCTAACTGGATAGTCCATTCAGGTTGGACTGGTACTGAGATAGTATGATCCTCAAAAATCTTTGTCTTGATGATATCTAGGGCCTGGGCAACGCTTGGATGTTCTGATTCAAATGCAAAGGTAAGTAGGAAGCTGTCTGTCATAAGCGACCATGTGGTTGTTCCCTTGCGCAGCTCGGTCTCTGTATACCAGTTCCTTGGAATTGTGTCTAATGTGTGAATGAATCTGTGAACCCATTCATCCTCTGGAATATCCGACCAGTTTTGTTCACATATCTGAATGTGTACCCTGGGGTCAGTTTCTCCTGTGTACTTGCACTGAGCATACCTTCTGTCGTCGCAAAATCTGATTGCCATCAGTCTTTTGATGTTATCCCATGATGCGATGTTTTCTTTATGCGCATACCACCATCTTGTAGGTGTGGCTCTAACTGCAAGGTCCATAGCTGCGATCCTCTGTTCAGGGGGAGTTTGTTGCTCAAATTGTTCGAGAAAATCTTGGATGTCTGTCAAGCCATGATATGATGGAGTCTCAGCGACCTCGGCACCAATCCATCGCAATGACTTACTTATAAACGCACATCTGCGCGATGATACTTCGTATAGTCTGTTCTGCCAGTTTTCTAGACCAACATCCGAATCTGGTGCGCATGAGCTGTCGCATTGCCAACTAATATGCCCTTCTGCAGTGGGATTGATATAATCATTCTGGTTTGCTGTCATCTGGTAGAGACTCTCCATATTATGTACCTCTTCCTCTGCTCGGATAGGTTCGATATATCTAGGTCCTTGGTAAGAATCCAGCGGTGCGATGACCCAGATCCGCGCATCCTCAAAGGTCATTAGTCTTTTCTTTAGGTCAATGACAGCTTTGCTGCCAATTGCCCAATCAATACTCAGTAGTGCTGGATATGGTCGACTGTCACCAATGATTTCTATGACCTCGAAGTCCATGAAAGTACAAAATCCATCGATATCAACTGGCACCTGCGATAACCGACCCAATGGTGATACTCGCTGCTGATTAGCTAGTCTCAGGTGGATAGGTGATAGGGCTAACTGAGGACTACCCATCTGTTCCCATGTCTGCTTGGTTAGAACGTTCACCTCTGATCCTAGGTCTAAGACAACCTCATCCATTTCAAACTCACCGATCTGGGCTGTGAATTTCATCTCTCGTCCTATCCTGGCATGTCTTGTAATATTATGGACAGCGCGGTGTGCACTGTCCGAGAGAGAGGGTTGCTGGCACTGGTCTATCATACGCTGTAGCTCACCAACAGCTTTATCATTTCTCAGGAGTTTCAAGCAGCTGCGCAGGAAGGCTTGTATACTTCCTGTCGATTCATCCTCATCGCATCTTCCGGATGTGGTAGTCTGCTGTGCCTGCTCAAGGTTATTGCTACAAGGTGCTGGCTGTGGTACGCCCCTAGACGGCGGTACCTGCGGTCCTGCTAGTGTTGGTTCAACAAAGGAAGCCTTAGCTTCGTGAAAGGTCTCCTTATTCTTCTGTAGGTTGAGTGCAGTTGCTTTAGTAGGAGCTCTGCGCACCCACCCCTGACTAGTGTTCTGTCCGGTGTCCTGCGATGTGCCACTGGTGGAAGCACCGCTCCGAGTCACAATGTTAACTACTGGTTCTGGTTCCTTAGGTTCAGCAGCAATGAGCTGGATATTCTGGTGCGCAACTGGTTTAGGATCTCTGATCTTAGCGATCAAGATGGGACACTCTTCTATGGTATGCTCATAAGATTTGCAGTAATTACAAGTGGTGGTGGCGTTCTGGCAGTCCCTAGCATAGTGTCCGACAATCCCACAATTATAACAAGTGACTGGTCCATGACCTTCACCAAAACCTCCTTCTCTTGCGAAGCCTCCTCCACGGCCTCATCCTCTGAATCCTCCTCCTCGGCCTCCATACGGCTGAACCGACTGTGTTCCTGTTGCTGGACCCTGTGCATCTGCTTGGACTCTGTACACATCCTGTGTTCTTTCTGACAGGAGGTCATAAGCTCGGCAATCTTGTGGATCATGCCCGACGGATTTACAGAAGATACAGTAAAGATTTTTAGGTGTCTGGACGTACTTTTGAAGCAAAGGGCATTGCGGAGGTGGATGTCCTTGAGTTCTACATATTTCACACCATGGCCCTCGTGTTCGTGGTAAGGGGTTAGGAGCCCCTGACGCTAAATATTCTGCAAAGACTGGACAGTTGTCTTTACTGTGGCCCTGTTCTCTGCACTTTATGCACCATATGTCTTGCATAGCCTCTTTCCCTTTTTTAAGTTCGTGTATCTGTAAGGTGAGGTTGGCCAACTGGGTCTGTAGAGTTGTCATCCCTGTACTGGTTTCTGCTAAAGGTGAAGCCTCTAATTTCATTGCCATCTCCAGCGCTTCATCTTGATTAGTGAGTTTCTGTTGCATTAGTGGCATTCTGATGTGGGGGAGCAGCGCTGCGATAAACCATTCTTTATGCTGCTCTGGTGCAAAATCGAAACTTACTTGGTCTATAAGAGCTTTGAATTTCTGGTCAAAGTCCCAGACTGACTCTGACGGTAGTTGTTTAATATCCTTAAGCTCTGTAATGCACTGAGACTCAGATTTAGGTTTCTTGAACTCTTTAATCATGGCGTTCTTGACCTGGGCGAGCGTCTTGGGTAATGTAGTATACTTTATGTACCATGTCAAGGCTCTGTCTCTTAGTGTGGTAACCAGCTGTACAAGTTTAAGGTTATCACCGTTGATTGTTTTAATGGTCCACATAGCTTCGCATAGGAACCAATGTTGTTCTGGGTCTTCTGCTCCTGTACCTCTAAAAATAGGTAAATTCATGTCGTCTCCCATTCTATTCCTCTGTGGTGGGTTCTGACTGACTGGAGTACTACCACTCAGCGGTGTAGGTGAAGGTGCTGTAACGGGAGTGGGTACTCACTGTGAACTACTAGATGGAGTACCTACGGTATTATTCTGAGTCCCTGTCTGCTTCTGTGGAGTATAGGGGTGGTAAGGGATACCCCCCTCTGGTACTTCGATGGTGCTAGGGCTCTGTTGTCTAATACTGTTTGAACTGTCTTCAAATATATGAGAACTAAATGTTACTTTATACTTCTTTCCACTCTGTGTTCGTCCAATGTCATCAAAATCACTTTCAAACTCTTGTGACATTACTAGCTTTACTTATTCATCTGAGACTAGATCCATTGTTCCTTTTTCATACAGCAACATCTTAAGGGATAAGTTTAGAGATCTTAGGTACTTACCACGATATCCTTTGAAGAAGTATCGTTCGGCTGCGCTGAAGCTCTTTCTTTGGTCAACTGCAAACTCTGTAACGTAGCCTTCTAGCACACTAGTGAGCCAGAAGTCCACTGCTCTCGTAATCGGGTTGCGAAGGTTCTGTACGGTCTGAATCAGCTCCAGTGTCCAGACGATGTTTCTTTTCTTCTTGAAGGTGTTGCTATCTGTCAACTTGGATAACCAATCGAAAAGCTCATTTCCGTAGGTTATAAAAAATATAGCGTGTATGTCTGAAGCGATGTGCTTCTCTAGCCAGGCCTCTGTGCTTAGTCTCGGACTCCTGTTCTCTTTCTTGGCGAACTCCGTTAAGTCTGAATCCAGCCACTGGTGAAATTCTTCTCACGTAGGATGCCAACAGAACATGGACTCCCAGTCGTTTAAACCGGCAACGGAACCATTTGTTGATTGCATGGGCAGACCCGGGTTTACTATCATTAATCAACAACACCCCAAACTCACTGGCCCTTTCGGCGACAGACCGCGACGCGATCTGAAGTCTCACCCGAAGTGAATCTAATGGGTTGGCCAAGACTCAAGTGTCTTGGACCGGGTTCTGCGCATCCTACTTCCTTTCCCCTACTCCTGCGCGCCACTAGATCAACTAGCCCTGCGCACCGCTCGCCTCCTTCTACTCGCAGCACTGTTTACCCGTGCGATACTTAATCCGGTGCACGTCGCACGATTTCCTCCCGTGTCGCACAACTTCCACTTACTCACAATATTCCCAACCTTACCACATTTCTGCGCACCGCGGAACATCCATCCTCTCCTCAACGCTAAGCCCTCAGCTCGCAGTATCGCGCAACGCAGCTCCTCTGCGGATGCGATATCGCCTCTCTGCGATATCTTACCACTACGACCTTGCGCTCTTAGAATTGACTGTGCCGATGTATGAAACTCTACTTCTCAGAAATATATTGTGAGTAACTGGTCCTTAGAGACAGACGTAAAGGAGTCTTTTAACAGTCTACTGTAATACTCCAACTTATCTTTTATCCTCTTGCATTATCATGAGCTGAACGATACATACATTCATCTACTGCTACTATCATTACATGCATAATAACCAATAACAATCAGCAAATACAATCACATCCATTCAACACATAACACGGAGATTTAACATGGTTCACCCCCGGGATGGGAGCTACGTCCACCAAACTGTGCTTCTATTATATATCTTGAGGGAAGTTAGCACAGTCCATTGCACTACAAATACAGCGCAAGGTCTCTTCTCAATCTCTGATCTTGTCTCTTAATTGCCTTTCTCTCAATATCCCTTCCCTCTCTGCTCTCTCTGTGGATGGTTACATACAGACTCAAATGACTCACAGACAACTAGGTGTCTAGATCGTTACAACGCAGTCTGCCTGACTGACTCCTCAATCTACCAAGCTATCGACTGACCAACTATCTACTGACTGATTATCTAACCAACCCTTTACAATACAAAAATGCAATATTTTATAGGCAGCCCGAAGGTCGTGCCATTACAACACTGTGGGCCTGTCCCAACAGTAACCCATACCCTTAATAGTGACAGTCGGTCCTCTCTGTCCTTGAGGTAGCCGCTTCCCGTCACGCCACAGCTCTCTGCATTCTTCCATGCTTCCCGGCACTGACCATGGGTACTATGCACCGCTTCTCGTTCTGTCCTTCATCTTCAATGCTTGAGCCTCATTGCTCCTTCTTCTTTATGAGGGTCGCTGAGCCCTCCTGTCTTCCACCGCTGCCTTCAATGCAGTGGTTGAGCTTTCTTCTCTCGGCCGCTCAGGTACCGTTGCCTTCTTGACTCTTCTATCCCAACAAGTCATAGTTTCCGGCTCTGCTCTCCAGCTGGAAACGTGCTACGGCGTCGTAGCACCGCCTTCTCTCTTCCCGCCAAAACTTCTCTCTTTCCGCCAAACTAGCAGCTTCTCCTGTAGCTGCGGGATCCTGCTCCAACAAAGACAGGAGGGCTCAGCGACCCTCATAAAGAAGAAGGAGCAACGAGGCTCAAGCATTGAAGGCGAAGGACAGAAAAGAGAAGCGATGCATAGTACCCATGGGCAGTGCCGGGAAGCATGGAAGACTGCAGAGAGCTGTGGTGTGACGGGAAGCGGCTACCTCAAGGACAGAGAGGACCGACTGTCACTAATTAGGGTTTGGGTTACTGTTGGGACAGGCCCACAGTGTTGTAATGGCGAGACCTTCGGGCCGCCTATAAAAGCTTGTATTTTGTATTGTAAAGGGTTGGTTGGTTCGTAGGATGAGTCGTCAGTTGGTCAGTTGATTATTTTTGAAGTAGACTCAGGAGTCAGTCAGACAGACTGTGTTGTAACGATCCAGACACCTAGCTTGTCTGTGAGTCATTTGAGTCTGTATGTAACCATCCACAGAGAGGAAAGAGAGGGAAGGATATATTGAAAGAAAGGCAATATAGAGATAGAAATAGGCCAGAGATCTAGAAGAGATCTCGCGCTGCATATGCAATGCAACAGACTGTGCTAACTTCCCTCAAGATATATAATAGAAGCACAGTTTGGTGGATGTAGCTCCCATCCTGGGGGTGAACCACGTTAAATCTGCGTGTTATGTGTTGCATGAATGTGATTGTATTTGATTATTGTTACTGGTTATCATGCATATAATGTTAGTTGCAGTAAGTGAATGTATGTATTGTTCAGCTCACGGTAATGCAGGAAGATAGAGATAAGTTGAAGTATTTTAGTAAGCTGCTTAAAGACTCCTTTACGTCTGTTTCTAATGACCATTTAATCACAATATAACTTCTGGGAAGTAGAGTTTCGCACATCAACACAGTCAATGCTAAGAGTGCAAAGTCGTAGTGGTAAGATATCGCAGAGAGGCGATATCGCACCGGCAGAGGAGCTGCGGTGCGCGATACTGCGAGCTGAGGGCTTAGCGTTGAGGAGAGGTTGGGTGTCCCACGGTGCGCAGAGATGCGATAAGGTTGAAGGTATTGTGAGTAAGTGGAAGTTGTGCGACGTGGGAAGAAACCGTGCGACTTGCGCGTGGATAAGAATCGCACGGCTAAAAGCGCCGCGAGTAGACGGGGACGTGCGATGCGCCGATATAGCTGACCTTGTGACTCACAGGAGTAAGAGAAGAGAAGTAGGATGCGCAGAAGACACTTGAGTCTTTGCCAACCCATTAGATTCACTTCGGGTGAGACTTCAGATCGCTTCGCGGTCTGTCGCCGAAAGGGCCAGTGAGTTAGGGGTGTTGTTGATTGATTATAGTAAACCCGGGTCTGCCCATGCAATCAACACCCAATATTCCATGCCATTAAATTACTTGACAATTAAACATTCACCCCTCATGGGATGATATCATAGTTGTTGTTGTAAATTTGTCTCGTACCTTGCACATAATGTAGGATCCTTTTGGATTCCTTCCAGTGAATATCATGGGGTTGATGCATGTACATTGACACAACACTCATTGCATAATAAATATCAGCCTTAGAGTGTGTCAGATACAAAAGACTACCAATGAGAGTGTAGAATTCACCAACATTGTAGAATCACCGTCCTCAAGACTAATTCCTAGAGGAATGTGAATGGTGTCGCTTTACATTCTACCATATTGAACTTCTTTAGCAGGTCCAAAGCATATTTTCATTGATATATCATGATCCCATCAAAATTCTAAGTGCTTTCGAGACCAAGAAACTGCTTCAACAAACCTAAATCACTCATATCAAATACTTGGTGTGAAGCGATTTTTATTGTGTCGATCGAAGAAAGTATGCTTCCTGTAATCAATAAGTCATCAACATAAAGTAAAATTATCTAAAAATTACCTTCATTCTCTTTTATATACACATTCGGATTTGATTTGCATCTCGCAAAGTTTTGTGACAAAAGAAAAAAATCCATCTTTGCATACCATGCTCTTGGGGCCTGTTTTAAACGATAAAAGAGTTCCTTAATCTGCAAACAAGTGTCAGACCTGATATGTAACCTCCGGGTTGTTTCATGTAGATATATTCCTGAATATTCCCATGCAGAAAGGAACTCTTCACATCCATGTGGTGCACCTCCCAGTGCTTGGATGCAAAAATTGCCAAAACTAGCTGAATTGAGTCCATTTTGCAACCGATGCTACAAACAAAAAAATTTAGGTCGAACAACCTGCACTTTTGAAGTTGCATCACTCCTAGTGTAGTTCATCAAGCAAGCTTGATGAACCTGATGCAAAATTATCCAGGATTTATGTAGAAAACTTTCTGCTTCTAGTGTAGTGTTGGAATAATTTTGAGCAATCTTGCTCAAGCTTCATCAAATATCCCTGTAAAACTCTGTAGAAGAGTTGCCTTGTCCTTCCATGGATCTGATACCATATGAATTTAATCACACTAGATCCAGAAGAAAAAAACAAAAAAAAATTGTTACAACAATAGCATATGAATCTTTACATCAATGAGTTCCAAAATACTTGTGCAAAAGTTTTGCAAAAGTAAATTATTATTATTAACTCACTTGATAGTTTATAATACTAAACAATGGCATGAATAGCCAAGAAAATTCAAATCCTAGAGAGTTCATTCGAATTCAATGCATGAGAGTGGATTAATGGTCAGTTAACACCACTCGAGCATCAGTTAACCACTTAACTGCAATGTAATTGGCTCTAAGAAACTCGAGGAAGTTTAAACTGATTCTAACTAAGTCATAACTCAACTGAGTGCCAAAAATTAGGTGAGGGCACCTTTCTGTCTCTAGCTAACTAAGAATTAGGTCAAATATGGTAGAAGGGTGCCTTTCTGACTCCAGTTAACTGAAAATTGGGTGAAAATGCTCCTAGTGGACTGATTTTGGCACTTAAATCATGCAAATAATCCCAGTTTGGTTCCCTGAATGAAGGAGGAGACCTAGATAACTAAAAATGATGAGATGTCGCTTATGTAAGCACATGTTTGAGTCAAAATACTTAAGATAAGTGGTAAATTAGGCTTTTAAGCCCAAATAAATGATGTGTAGTTGGAAAATGACTCTAATAGGAGAAAACCTGCCACATTTGACATTCAGGTAGTCGACACTCCCTTAGATTATAATATGTTGTTGGGTCAGTTTATTTTATGCCATGAAGGGGATAGTATTTCCAGTCTTTCGACTATTTTTATTCCCTCGCCAAGGGAAGATAGTCACTATAGACCAACTTTCTTACTACACCCCAGATATGTGCCTTGAACCCAGCGGTAATGTTCCATTTGTAGGTGATTCTATTAATTCATATTAGAGTGTGGGTGTTGGTTTATTTAAGGAATCATATTTTATGAGTTCCTTCCATTTCCCAACACCTAGTACCTCTAATGTGGAAACTCCTATTTGCATGATCACTTCCATGATTGACAGTTCCCTTGTTCTTATGACCCTTGGGTTGTACTTGAACCTAGGAAAGTTTATTACTTCAGACATTTGATTCCCTTATTAGTGGTGTAGTCTTCTTACCAAGTTATCCAGTCTACCTACATTGATTAAGAACGTGATCCCCACCAAGTTGTCGATCTCAGTCATTATGCAGTTCCCTCATGGGACACTTCCCCATCTCATTCACATGACTTTTTTATGTATTGTTTACCATATAATGAGGAAATTATGTTAGTTATGGCCACGTGTGATAAGCCTTGGGAGGATATGCATCATCGTGCCTATTTCCTTCTAGATCCAGAAAAGATGGAAAAATCAGTCCAAAACCTAGTTTCTTCTGTAGATGTCTTATCTTCCTCTTTGTCCAACCTCTCTCACAATATTTTATCTGGAGGTTGTTAACAATTCAAATTTTTGAATCTGATAATTATTTCCTAATGATATTTTTCATGTCATTGTTATCATTGAATAGTTACACATTGAAAATCTCAACTGTAAATGTAGTGAAAACAATAGAATCATAGAAAGATATCCTTGCACAATATTTGTATCCTAGGAAACCCAAACTCTGGAGAAAAACTAGCAAATTTTCTTTGAAGAAAAAAAACTATATTTCAATAATGTTTACAATATCATCATGAAGAAACCTTAATCATCAAGTGTGTCTTCTTTCCTAAGGAAACCCTAGCATGTAGAAGAGATAAGATCAAAAGAATTTTTCCTTGTACTTTCTTTGTCTTCTTCTTGAACTTGCACACTTGTCTTCTTATTGAACTCTTCTCTTGCTTGATGATGAAAATGAAGAGTCTCAACTCCTATTTATACTTTTCAAGTCACCATTTTAATTCATTTGTAGGGAAAACTTGTACTTTTGTCTTCTTGACCACTTTATTGTTGAAATTTCTTATTTTTTATAAAAATCATTGATGAACTATGTTGATGATAAACTACTCACATGCATGTCTATTCAAACAGATATCTAATGTTGAGTAGACCCACCAAGAATTCCCTCATTGTAAGAGGTCTCTTGAGCCTACATATTCAACACTAGACTATACGTGTAAACAAGTCAAACTTGCTCATATATAAAATAAATCACTCCTTCCTAGAGGAGGCAATGTGAGAACATCTTGATCCTTTTCACTCCTAGCCAAATCATCATGGATTGTTAGATTTTCATAAAGATAGCAACATAATAATAATAATATCACTAAAAGGATAACCAAGCACATAAATAATAATGAATATGAAGCTCATTTAACCACATCGATGATCTATCACCTCCCAACCATAGACAATGCAACATTATTGTCTCCCCCAAGCTGACACCTTCCTATAGAGATCAATGTACATCCACGCAGTAGTAGCATAAACCCCATGAAAGATATAAGAGAAACTTCTCCAAAGTGTCACAAACCAAAAAAAAAGTCTCCTAATAACATTAGTGAACTTCTTCCTCTACTTGAGTGAACTTGCTTGAATGCTTGATGTGAAAATGAGAGGAGGAGCTCTTCTATTTATACTGTATGTTGCTTCCTTTTAATTTTCCATCTGGGATGACTTCCCTTATTTTATGTGTAAATTTGTTTTCTCGATAATTCTTCTAGGGACAACTTGTGAGTTTGTGCCTGTCACGTCCCCATGCCTCCGACCAGCGAAGAGGACGCGACCCATGGCTTAAACCACCCAGGCTAAGAGCCCCATGAACATGTGCATGAACAAAAGTTCTAAAACAGAATGCCTAAACAAAACTTTGAAATGGAATATGCACACATGAATTTTTATCATGCACAGATGCAATTATTCAACATGCACAGCTACGATTATGTATCTTGCACAGTGGAATTAACGTGCATTCATACAAGCATTCATTCAACATGTTCATTTCATATCATTAACAGTAAACATGGTTGCAGAAGTTAAAATGGACAAGATCACTTATCTTTATGGAGAATTCGTTCCGCAACCAGCTACGTCGCTACAACGTTCCACCCAACCATAGGCCAGCGTGCTCCTCAATTTCTCAGCAACGCTGCCACCCTCGAGATGGGCATGATTCACCAAGGAATAAAGGAACTAGCAGGCTTACACATAGCCAAAGATATTCAATACATAGCCAAGCCAACACAGTTGGGTTTATCAAGCCATCAAGGAGTTGGGAAAGGCTTAATGCTAAGCTGGTGAGCCCATTACAGAGCCAAGAACACCTACACCGAAACTAGCCTGACCTCTAAGACACCCACCCACACCCAACACAAGGAATCAATCCCTTCTCTGCTACATAGTCCCTCAGGCCCTGCATTCCCTTCCAGTGCTATTTAGGGGTGATGGAGAAGAAGGCCATCCCTCTAGCTCTATCTGTGTGGTTTCCAGCCACCAGGTTTATCAAGCAAAACCAAGCCCCCATCCCTGCTCCTTGCGTAGTCTGAAGACCAACCATTACACACATGCAAACAATCAGTTGATACAGCTTAAGACAGGGGAGACAAATTCTGAGTCATTCTTGGCCCTATCGTGGCCAAAATGACTCTCAAGCGAATTTACAACAGTCCTCGAACACAACAGCAACACAATTCCAACAGGGGGAGATCAGCAGTCCATCCAGGGAAATGAAGCAAGCGGAAAAAGGAATTAAACGGATCGCCACACGGTTCTTGAGCGTGAAATGACTTCCTACAGGAAATCGTGGATGCTAGTGGCCAAACGGCTCCCAGCTTGCTTTGTGAGATCCAGCAGAGTAATTGCTTGTACGTGAGGATGAATGACTCCATCCCAAAATGTAAAGAAGCCACAACGAAACACACTGTAACATGAGGGAACCACGGCAGCCCACAAATCAATCCATGAGGAAGGCATACACTCACTCCATCCACAAAATCCAGAGAGGAACAAAACTGCGTGAGTGAATCCAAGAATTAATCTCGTGCATGAGTGTAAAAATGGACCAAAAATGGTCCCTGCGTGAGGACGAGCAACAATGGCGAGGACGCGAATTTGGATGGCGTGGGTGCTTAGTGCCAGCACAGAGAGAATAATGTGTGGGAGTGATGGTAGTAGTTTCTTTTGCCATTGTGAAGTCAACTATGGTGGAGTGTGCGTGTGGGTGAGGACTGACAGTCCTGCCACCCCACTCCCAAAGACCATAACTGCCTCAACCACCAGCAACCATTCTTAATGAAAGTGGTTGGAATAAAACAAGAGGAGAAGACACATGGGTATTTCCCTCATTGGCCCAAGGTTTGACAATTTCCCCACATCCTTATCCTTGTGAAAATCATGCCCCTTTCGATTTAGTTTCCGCGACCGTAGCTAGTTGTGTTCATTTTAATTATAGATGCATATTTACATGATGATAAATGCATAGCGTATGCCGCATGCCCCAATATACCATCGGTGACAAATTTTAAATACAAAACATAGCATAATCGATCAATGGTGGGGCCTTGGCCTTTAGCTCCACACCATGATCATTACAATATACACATCATATACATCTAATGCAACGGGGTCAAAACCGGGGTGTTACAGTGCCTCATGCGGCTACTACAACAACACTCCCTCTTAAACTGGGAGGAATCATCATACTAGAACACATATGGATATCATCGATACATCATGGTTGTCTCGAACATATCTATATCATAAGGAAGGTCTTCTTATGTCCATGTGGCTACAACCAACATGACGTTCTCTATGGGATACAACCCAAAGAGCTCAGTAGGGCTACAACCACTAGTGATACATCACCACGTTATGGGCTACAACCTCATATGGGATCACAAGGGATACAGCCTCATGTGAGACTTTAATCGTGTCTGCATGGGACAAGGGACAATGGGCTCCAACCCATAAATATCCCAACCACATAAGCTACACCTCAGGGGTTTTTGGGAACCAATATAGTGATGAGTCATTCCCAACCACACGGGCTTCTAGGAACCAACCTAAAGACTCCAAAACAACTCATTCCATCGAGAAGTGTCAACATGACATGCCACAGCTCAACCCAATCCATTTTGGAACATGCACCAACTCAACAATTCTATATGTGAGTCCATACATGTCTACCTGTGTTCACTAGTGTGCGCAATCCTCTCCACCTCATATCAATATCTCCGAGAGATCTCCCCACTCCCTCTCATACTGATCAGTAGAATGCACAAAATATATCCATCCCATATCAGGAGGTCTAACATATCCCCCCACTCTACATAGCGTTCGAGAGCATTCACTGGCCTCTCCATCCCATCTCAATATGTCTGAGAGATCTCCTCACTCTCGCTCGGAGTGATCGGTAGAATCCATTGGCCTCTCCATCCCATCTCAAGATGTCTAAGATATCTCCTCACTCCTCATGGAGTGATTGGGAGAATTCATGGTATATGTATAATCATCCTTCCCTCTCAATGAGGGATATAATCTTATATCCAACCTCCCCACTCCATATCAAAGTGTCTGGGAGAAAATTAAACCTTCCCTCTTAATGAGGGAATCAATCATGGAACCAATATCCTTACTCCCTCTCAGATTGATTGAGAGAATATACTGAAATATCAAACTTCCCTCTTAAAAAGGGAGTCAATCATGGGACTAATATCCCCACTCCTTCACAGAGTGTCAAGGAGAATGTACAGCCCCATCCTGAATCATATGAGTATAATATGCTCTTGTATAGTCTTTTGAGAACCTATAGACCTACACACATATCATCTAGTAGAGGAATCAAATATATTGGGGAATACATTTCCCTCCTGCTCTATTCAAGACATGAAATGCAAATAAATGAAATAATAACAAATCACATGACATAATTCATGTACCTATGTGGGAGAGTATCAAGGGACTAGTCTCTCCACCCCATCACAGGGTGTCTAGGAGAAGGTGGTACAGCCATCGCACCGGTCACCCTTAGCTAATTCATATGGCTAATAATTTTTTGATATTACAATCATGCTCATCACATCTCCCTTTGTACCGAAGCACCCTTCTCCATATGCATCTGAACATCCTGCTCTCTCTGAATATGAGCATCCTTCTCTATCTCTAGAGGTACCCATAGGCTAGTCCATGGGATCTTCACTTGTTGACCAATATCCTATCACGTTAGTTCATATTGTGGGTTTTAAAATTATCAAAAATTGAACCAATATATTGCAGGTATTGGGGGGATGAAGGGTTTAAGGTGTGGGTGGGTAGGATGGTTTATAAGGATTGAGGTATAAAAAGGGGTGGGGAGGAGGTTTTAAGTATTGGGAGGCGGTTTCAACAAAAAGAGTTTGGGTCAATATCTCTAGAAATTAAGGGTATTCTTTAATATCCCACGATCGTACGTGCTATGTGAGAGGTTCACTAAGTGAAGTCCCTGTGGGCTAGTCCAACATCCTAAATGAGGTGCCAATATGAACACCATCTCTCACAGAGCATCAAGGATTCTTTCAATTTTCGGTATGGTGGGATCCATATAAATCATCATCCATTAGTGTGGCCATGTACTCACGGTCATCATGTTATATCTACTCAAGATCTCAGTTGTGTTCTTCCCTTAACCTAGGAAGACTTCATCAGGTTCCTACCACGCCATCAATAAGTGATGCAATAGGCCAATATCCTCATCTCAAAACCTAACCCCTTCTTTACACCATACAATAATTTTCTCAACTCTATCAATATACAGCATCATGAGCATGGGGTCATCATCAACAATACATTTTGAATCATGAGGCACGACTCTAATTGAATGGATGTGTACTTAAAAACCAACTAATTAACTCATATCCTTCGGGACTAACATACTCTAATCCATATGTCATGACTCTAACTAGAAAAAAACTCCTTTCCATAATCATCAAAGAAATGAGCATCTGTAATAGAGATATTGACATCTGTTGGATCCTTTTGCTCCCAATCAAGAATCTCTACATGAGATCCTATCGGCCTGTGGGTCATGTATCCATGTATAGATGGATGTATTAAGTCATCACCTATATGTTGTTACTACTTGAAAAGTCATGACTTCCATTTATTATTATGGAAGTCATCTTATTCTTGATATGTAGTATGGGATAAGAGTCATGCTCCTAGAATCTTCCTGCTTACGCTCTCTCTTGATGACTAAATATCAACATGATCTATATTTCTATTACTTGTTCTTCAGAACAATTCTTATCATCCTTCTCTTGTAGGTCATAGCATATGGTATTTTCCCTACAAGTCGAATTCCATCATGGTGGTTAGCGACATTGCATAATCAAATTTAATCAATTCATATTTCAATGCAATGGCAATAGTTCACACAGTTATGTAAGAATCTTATCCAAAGCTTCGGCACAACATATATATGGTAACTATGTGGATTCCTTCCATCCCCATTAGAACATACTATCAAGAGTGTGCACTACTCAAAGCATGTTAGAAGGAGATATCATCCTATATGGATTCCAGGAATGTTGTGCAGGACTACGTCTATTTAAAATATCATATACATAACAAATACTATATGAGCCTATTGTTTAATAAAGGAACTATATCGCATGCTCAACAAACCTCCTAATTCTAGGAATATAGATTTGCATACAACTTGTTATGAAAATGTGTTCAAGACAAACATATCTAATATAGAACAACAATAAATCCAAATACTTATCTTTTATTGTTTTGTGGGTGGGCTCCCACTACCCTTGTAGGAACCATGACAGTCCTATGATCTTCATCTTCTTCCTGGAATCCCAACACAATCTAGATGTTCATTACTATCAATAATCACCTCAACTAGAAGAATAACTATGTGCGATCATCATCAATATCTGCAGTTGAGTATTCATGCTTCCTTTTATTTGAGCCATGACACTATCTAGAAAAGTGACCGTAATTATGGAATCTATAGCACTAAATGTGTGAAAGATCCTTCTTCTTCTTTTGTTCTAGAACAGGGCTTGATCTTCTAACTTCGTCTTTCTTGTCGTGAAAATTTCTTCCCTTAACTTGTATTTCCTTGATATGAGATGTAAGGGCTTGACTTTCTTCATGTTGAGTGCCATGTAGCCTGCCTCACACTGCAATTCTTATCTCTTCTTGCATGCAAACTTCCCATATATGATAAAACTTAGGAAACTTGGGTTTCCCACTAAGAATCTGAATGAATGGTTTCCAATATGGAGGGAGACCATTAAGAATGTTCATGGAAAGTTCTCTATCATCAAATGGATCTCCAGTGGTGTGTATTTGATCTCTTAGTTTGAATATCATCATGAAGTATAAAGCAAGTAATGATGACCTTGACATCTTGAGATTTGATAGTTAATTTCTCAAAGCAAGGGAGAAATTGATATTACTATCTTCAAATAGCTTCCTAAAGGCTCTAAACATCTTCCTAACCATCTTCTTTTGAGAGATCTGAGGAACCATATGCTTTTTTACTAAATCTACCAAGATTCTTCTTGCTCTAGCATCAGTCTTCCTCCACTGAGTCTTGTTGGTTTCCTTTCCTAGGTTTGGAACCTTCTCAATAACAAACTTCAAAATATAATTTTATTCTATGATAGGAATAACCCTATACTTCCATGAGATGAAGTTGGAAGTCCCATCAAGTCTATCTTCAATTTCATGCCAATCATCTTCACTGCAAACTGGACCAAAAGCCCTAGCAGGAGCTACGTCAAATTTGAAGTATGGATACTTGTAAAACTAAGTCCACAAATAGTTGTGCCCTATCAAGGAGAGTTGTAGCAAGGTAAGATCGATCCAAAATTGTGTACATAAGGGCTATATCTAGGAAGCTCTAGGTCTTGACCCCGATAATATTAGTTCAAAAAATGAAACTTCGCCAAACTGGATTTCACCTCCATATAAATATGTGCCCTCTTAGGGTGAGTTGCACAATGCTCCTTCCGAGACAATCTGATGTTTAAAATGCTCCAAAGTATGGTTCCCTAGTTTCCGGAAATGGCTTCTTTTATCACTACTTTGATACCATGCTAGAATTTCATAAATATAGCATCATAACAATAATATTCTAACTAAACGAATAACCAAGAACATAAACAATAATGAATATGGAGCTTGTTTAACCATGGTGATGATATATCACCTCCCCACCATATACAATACAACACTATTGTCACCCCAAAGCTCACACCTTCCAATAGAGATCAATGTACGTCTAGAAAATAGTAGCGTAAACCCCAAGAAATATATAATAGAAACTTCTCCAAAGTGTAGAACCCAAAAAAAAGTCTCCTAATATAAGTGACGAACTTCTTCCTCTACTTGAGCAAAATATCTTGAATTCTTGATGTGAAAATAAGAAGAGGAGCCCTTCTATTTATACTTTATGTTGCTACCTTTTGATTTTCCAACTTGGCCAACTTGTCTTCTTTAATGGGGCCTACTTCTCTTCTTTTGTGTGTAAACTTGTTTTTTAGATAATTCTTTTGGGGCCAACTTGTGAGGATGTGCCTCACACAGGTACTACAACAACATGGCTAGTAGAATAAAGAGTGATCCTGGGCCATTCACCACTATCCAAATCAACATGGCCCTGTGAGTGTATGTATCATTCCCCCTTGGTCAATTCATCATGAACAATCTTGGATAATTTCTATATGATGCTATTAAATGTAGAATCACCAACACTCCCTCTTAGAAAGGGAGACATTTTTCATCATGCCAAGCTTGTCTCTAAAGTATACAAACTTTTACTTAGACAAGGGATTGGTGAGAATGTTTTCTATATACTCATCTATGGATATGTACTAAATATTTACTACTCCCTTATCTACCATGTCTTGGACGAAATGATATTTGATCTCAATGTGCTTCAACCTATCATGTAATAAAGGATTTTCTGAAAGCTCGACACATATTTGATCTTAATAATGTATCAAGGTCGCCACTAGTTCCTGATCAAATAGTCCTCCAAGAAGCTTATGAATCCACACTCCTCTGTGACTTGCGACACTAGCTATGATATACTCTTATTTTGTTGTATTAAGTGCTACAGAATTCTACTTACTACTAATACAGGATATCATAACTAATCCCAAGGTGAAGTAGCACCCTCAGATGCTCTTTCTATCCACTTCACGCCCTACCATGTCAGAATTAGTACATTCCTACCGTCTCAGCCATATCCCAATGTACCATGCAAGTACCTCACTGCATGCTTTGTCACAACCCAATGTACATGCCTTGACTCAACCATAAAATGGCTCAAGATACTCACTGCAAAGCAAATATTTGGCTTGGTGTTAACCAAGTTCATCAAGGATCTGATCAACTTCCTGTAAATAGTGGCATCCACCAAATATAAATCTAAAGTGGAATCACTCAGCTTCTTCATATTTGTCACCATGATTGTTTTATATTTTTATCATTTAATCAATATGATCTAGGATCTTATCTGAGAGAATAACATGCACAGCAATAATCACAAGAGACAAGAGATGCAAAGAATTTTCCTCGAGGACACCATAAAGTAGAAAACCCTACAACTTCCTCAGAGATAGAATGAGCACCAAAAGCAAAAGTAAAACCCAAATATACAAATATGATGTTTGACAGTTGTTCTCTCTCTCCCTTGTGCGAGATACTCCTTTCTCACTCATGCGCTACTGTTGAGTAAGTGTGTGTAACAAATAGAGAGTCTCACTCTCTATTTATACTTGTTTTCCACTTTACAATTACTCTACAGGGCCGACCTCACTAGGAGAGTCTAATAACCCTAATATGACTCAACTATGGGGACTATTGCCCCGACTTACAACGAAGGGTTAACCTCAATGAATTTACATGACTTTATTATATTAATGACTCTCTCGATTGGAGGAATAAACATCTTCCTCAGGGTACAATGAAATACAATAAGAAATATACAAGTGAATATATTCTGAAGTTACAAATACATCAACACTCCCTCTTAACTAGGAAGGTATTCTCCTGACACTGTTCATTACCACAAGTCTTCATTACTGGATCATCATCAAAGCTAGATCATCATCATCACTGTTGCCTCTATCTTGAGCAAATGGTGTTATCTCTTAAATCTACTTGTCATAGGAATTTCTACAAATCCATCCATTTTTCATGTTGGATGTAGGCCTGGCCTTCATGTAGGTCTTCATCGACAGAGCCAGCCCTTTTTCATGCTGGATGTAATTCTACAGTGTCAGCCATTTTTCATGTTGGATGTAGGTCTCCATTTATAGAGCCAACCATTTTTCATGCTGGATGTAGGTCTACATAGCCAGGCCTTTTTCATGCTGGATTTTCGGTCTCCATATACAGAGCCAGCCCTTTTCATGTTGGATGTAGGTCTACAGAGCCAACCCTTTTTCATGTTGGATGTAGGCCTTTCCCTCTATAATCTCTTTCTATACAGAGCCATCCATTTTTCATGCTGGATGTAGGCCTTGGCCTCTGCAATTTATTTCTCTATAGAACTGTCCCTTTTTCATGTTGGATGTAGGCCTTTCCCTCTGTAAGGTCTTTATCATCTCTGTGAGCAAGCCATCAAGTAGGTACATCTCAGGAATTATTATATGCCTCTTGCAAAACCTACAAGATCTCCCAGGACTGATTATATGCCACTACAAAACCTGAAGGAGCATCCTAGGACTGATTACATGTCTTTCAACACCTGTGTACCCTACTATTACCTCATCATCTTTAGATCATCTCATCGTCATACGGAGCACATCCTAGATACACATAACACATCACTTACATCAATGACGATGGTAGGCCTATCCTGCCACCATTTTATAAAGGTTCTCATCACTTACATCAATGACCATGGGAGGCCCAGCCTACCACCATGTTAGAAAGGCATATGTGTATCTACGTCTTCTAGACTCATCACTTCCCCTTGGAAGGAAACTCAATCTGAAGTACACCAAGCTTCTCTCTGAAGTATTCAAACTTCACTCTAGCCATTTCTAGCATGGAATCACATCAGGACTGATTATGTCCAAGGATAACCTGGGAGCTTCGTCGGGACTTATTACGTTCGAGGACAACCTATAGGACTTATTATGTCTGTGCAACCTACGAGCTTTGTCAGGAATTTCTGCTCAGACAACCTATCTCACCAGCTATGCTAGAAATCATCACTACCTCTTTCGAGAGATATTGATCTTGATCACATACTGGAGCTTCACTAATCCTCTATTGGTTGTACTCAGCGCCATGCAGGACTCCATCCTGCCAAACTAGTAGCCCATACTAGATCTCAAACTGAAGAAGCAACCCAATGTGCTCTTCTTCTTAGTGGCACTACCAATATGAATCAACATAACCATGCAGGTTAGTCTTTTGATTCGTATCATTCTTGAGCCCATACTCAACTGTACCCTTCAGGTACCTCACTGCATGCTTTGCAACCAGGTGAGCATGGATCAATCGGGAACTGGATTAGGTCGTTCACAACAAAGCATGTGTTTGTTCTTGTATTTGTCAGGCACATCAAATAATCTGATGATACATCGTGGCATCAATTGTCTCTAATGAAGCATCACTCAATAGCTCCAAGTTTGATTCCATAGGTGTGGCCATGGCCTTGCATTCCATCATCTCGAACCTCTTCAGGATCTCCACTACATACTTCCCTTTTCCAAGGGAGATTCCATCCACACTTTTCCAAACCTCCATGCCTAGAAGGTAGTGCATCATACCCAAGTCCTTCATCTCAAACTCAGCAACAAGTATCTTTCTTACATTTTTAATGAGTTCCTCTTTTCCTTCCAGGAACAGGTCATTGACATATAATAGGAGCATCACTGGTCTTCAGCTTTCAACCTTGAATTAAAGGTTGGAATCCACTTTACTTTCAGTAAATCCTAGATCCATCAGTAAGCTTTCCATCCTATCATACCATGTCGAACCTCAGGATATTCTGTAGTCACTCCCTCTGAAGCGGAGCATCATTCTCCCTCTTCCTTTCATACTCTATGTATTGAAACATTTTGTACTGAATTGGCAAGCAGCTTCCTATGCTACTAATATTTTATGTATCCATCGAGGGTCACTAGATACCAAGATCCTGTATATTGAACCTTTTGAAAAAAAAAGTTCTTCTTGCACCCATTTGTGAGCTTTTCATCCTCTATATGCTTTCATATTCAATCTTGTAGCAAAGGTTAATATCTTCATCACTCTAGGTGATCTTCAAGCTCCTCATGTATGTGTTATCCCATGGGTGCCTTCTGGGCTCGTACAAGGCCTTCTTTAATTTGCACACATGAGTTTGCACGTCTTGTGTCTCAACTCCCAGTGGCTGCAAATGTCTCTCTATAGTTTATGCCTTCTTTCTGTGAGAAGCCTCATGCTACGAATCTTGAACTGTCGTCACTTATTTTTAGGAACAAGTCTCATCCTTCTTTTCTTGTACGTGATTGTACATGATCTTTTGTACAATACAAATGTACCAATTGTATGGTTAGAAAAAATTTATAAGGAATATTCACAATGGAAAATTATAATGCATAAAGATACAATCATGCAACTATTTTAGCCAATACAACATTCATCCATATCTGGTATACATAGAAACTTTCTAGATGCCTTCGATCTCTACCATAACATTATTCAGATTGTGCGCTAATCCCAATATGTCAGCAAAGAGGTTTCATCCTAGATAAGTAGCAGTGTAGTGTTGTATAGCACTATAGGATACTTACCCATAACATGCATATTAGTTGTATACTGTTCCTTAATGCAGACATTCTATCATGCATAATACATTTCACAACTAAAAAATGCCATATAAATAACTAGATATATAGGAAAAGACAATTCAAACACTTATCTTTATTTGTTTCGTGGGTAGACTCCTTCTTCAGGCTTCAACTTCATCATCTTCTTCATTCATGACATCATCATTTCTTATCCAAATGCTAATATGGATAAGATGTTCTTCAAGAATTGAGTCCTTCACATTCCTCATCGCTTGAGGGATCTTCTTTGAATCGTGAGAGCTTGATATTTAGTTTCTCCCATCTTCTCTTCTATTATTATGAGTAACACTTCTTCTTGTGTGCACTTTTCCCAGACTTTTCTAAAGGTAATCACTTCCTTCTGGCACACATTCCTCTAATGAATGAATCCCATGATACTGGGAGGTCGTTCAAGGTGGCTATAACAATATCTTACTCTTCTTCAATTTCTTCATCATAGAATCAAATACTTCCTTTTGGTGTCTTCAAGGATGACACATGAGGGATGATATTATCTTTAATAGAATTTGCAATGATTCTCTTGGCTCTAGCCTTAGCCTCATCTCCCTCTAGCTCCTAGACCTTTCTTATTGAAATACTGATCCAAGTTAATTTCTTCAAGGATCACGGAGGTCCTATACTTCCACACTCGAAAGTTGTCAGCTTCACCAAGATTTTCATCAAGCTAGTGTGATTAGTCATTTTGGAATGAAAACCTCAAATGTGAATAGCAAAAATTTAGATCTTACGGATTGAGGTGTATGTCCTGGTTCGGGAGCTGGCTGATCTAGGGTTTGTTAGATAAACCCTAATTTTCAAAAATTGGAATTTCAACTTTTTGATTGGATGGAAATATGGGCCTCTTCAAGGTGAGTTGTACAATGTACTCCTTTTCTGAAAATAGTGGAGGGAAGCTCTTGGAACAAGAAGCCCTAGTTTTCCAATTTCTTCTACAAAAATGATTGATATTGCTTCTCCTGTATCTCCAAAGTTTTGGATCCTTTAGGTATGAAGGTTCTCATTGTGATATCTTGATAATTCTTCTTTCCAAACCCACAGGTTATAGTAGAAATGGATTCTCCAAGTGGGACTTATGTTGAGTTTCCCAAGGTAACTTTTTTGGGTACTGTTCATCATAGAGAACTTGTACAGACTTCCACGTGTCACTGTTTCACATTCTGGTTCTGGAATCCTTAACACAGAAACTAAAGTCCATGACCTACCTACAACATCTTGAAAAACTTTGTTTGGACCTTCCTATCCCAAGATATAGCAAATATCCCTAGGTCACCTGTTTATAACTGTATTCTGGAGCAGGCTGGTACCCTGATTTGGAGGAAACATATCTCCTGAAGTATAGCGAATATGAGGCTGAAATTTTTACACACTGTACAGAATGAATTTCTATTTGACCTGTAAAAATTGGCTTCTTATCCTTCTCCAATATCGCATTATAGATAAAGTTCTAGGATTACTAAATTCAGTATTCTAGGGTTTCTAGGCATGAAACCCTAATTTCCATTAGCTGCCATTGCAATTGTATTTCGACTGTACAGTGAAACTTCTCTGATTCAAAAACTGCTACCACCAATAGATGCACCCTAGTGAGGTGTGTTATCCTATTTCTCCTTTCTTGATTATCTGTGGAGAGAACACCTTCAACTAGGAAGCCCTAGTTCCCGCAACTGCACAATGTCTTATTCTCAAGTTAACTCTGATACCATGTTAGATTTTTATCATTTAATCAATATGATCTAGGATCTTATCTAAGAGAATAACATACACAGAAATAATCACAAGATACAAGAGACACAAATAATTTTCCTCGGGGAAACCATAAAGGAGAAAACCCTGCAACTTCCTCAGAGATAGAATGAGCACCAAAAGCAAAAGTAAAACCCAAAGATACAAAGCTGATCTCCGACAATTGTTCTCTCACTCCCTTGTGTGAGATACTCCTTTCTCACTCATGTTCTATTGTTGAGTGAGTGTGTGTAACAAATAGAGAGTTTCACTCTCTATTTATACTTGTTTTCCACTTGATAATTACTCTACAGGGCCGACCTCACTAGGAGAGTCTAATAACCCAAATATGACTCAACTGTGGGGAATATTGCTCCGACTTACAATGGAGGGTTAACCTCAATGAATTTACATGACTTTATTATATTAAATAATATCTTGATTGGAGGAATAAACATCTTCGTCGGGGTACAATGAAATACAATAAGAAATATACAAGTGAATAAATTCTGAAGTTACAAATACATCAACAGATTGTATCCATGTACTTGTAGTCCATCATATTGTATCTCCTCAATATCTCAATTGTGTACTTCCCTTGATAGAGGAATATCTCATTTGGTCCCTACCACACCTCCGATCCCAATAAATATCACATCAATCCAAGATCCTTCATCTTGAAATCCAAAGACAACTTCTTCTTACACCCAACAATGAGCTTCTCTGCCCCAGTAAGGAACAAATAATCAACATACAGCACCAATATCAAAGGATCACTCTCAAAAACCTTGTATTAAAGGTTGGGATTGGCATTACTCTTGATGAATCAAAATCTCATCAAATATTCATCAATCCTGGAATACCATGCCCTAGATGCCTATTTGATTCTATACAAAGCCTTCTTTAATTTGCAAACATGGGAATCCTTCCCATGTATCCCAAATCCCTCAGATTGCTCTGTGTATAGTTCTTCCTCAATCACACCATTTAGTAATGTGTTCTTTAGATCCATATGATGTAATATCCAACCAATAACTAAAGCAAGAGAAATAATGGTTCTGATGGAAGTGTCACTTGGTGACTGAAGCAAAAGTCTCATCATAATCCACTCCCTCTTTTGGGAGAATTATCTCACCACAAATATCGCTTTGTAATTCTCAATGTTTCCATCTACTGCATGCTTGATCTTATCGATCCACCTGGAATCATTAGAGGAAATTTGAGGTCTAAAATGGGCCTCCTAAGGAAAACAATAAAATAATAGTTAAAATAATAAAAATATATATATTAATTTTGGAGGAAGAAAGAAAAAAACTACTTTTTTGTTCTTTTTTTCAACATAACTCCCTATAGTTTTACTCAATTTTTGAGTAAGAGAATTGATTGGATGTGGAAATAAATGCTATGTCCATTGAGTACCCACATTACATACTTTTTACAGACCCTACTACCCCAAAGACAATAAATACCCGAAATACCTGACATCATCATCACGTTTTTAAGGTACTTCTTACTTTTTTAGCAGCGAGGTCCATAAAAAGTATGCAGTGTGGGTACTTGTTGGATGCAGAATTTAATTCCACATCCAACTAGTGTTCCTACTTTAAATTTGAGTAAAAACATAAGGTGATATGTTAAAAAGACAAACAAAAAAATAGTTATTTTATGACAAATATATCAATTCAACCATTATGGTTGACTCATTTTATTGAAATTCTATTGGTTCTTGAATTCCAACTCATTAAGAAATTATGGTTGACTCGTTTTCTTATATTATGGATCATCTTCTTGTAAGGCCCATTTTATACCCCAACTTCTCTCTAATGTCACTGTTGAATTCCCCTCCAGTCTCGAAACTATCTCCCACGCATCATTCTTCATGATGGACTGATACTCCTCTATCATGGCGTCCTTCCAAATATGTTGGCTTGTTTCCTCCTCATAACTAAAAGGTTCAAAATCAATGATGTGACTCATCAATTCCATATAACTTGAGAACATATGATTTTGTTTGTTATCCCTGAAAGTACCACTAGGAGATGCATGCCCCATTGCATCCTACAAGGTGTCATGAAGCCATGATGGCTTCTTCCTAGTCTCTGCAACATATCTAGGTGATTCCATTGGATCTACTCATTTTACTAAATCCTCTTAACAGTTTGAAGAATGAATAACTGGACTAGAGGGATATGTACCTTCATCCTTTCAAGACTCTTGCTCCTCACTTTTTATCTCGATATGAGACTCTCTAAACCTCCTAAAGGATACCTCCTCATCGAAAGTGACATCTCGATTAACCTTGATCTAACGTTGTCTTGGAATGTATATATTGGAGGACTTTGAAGTCTTGTTATGTCCCACAAAATTACCCTTCTTTCCAGAAGATTTTAAATTCATCCTCTTCTCCTTGGGAATGTGGGTGTATACTAGACAACCAAATATCCTCAAATGAATTGCTTCTAGCTTCACTCCTGCAAATGCCTCCTCATGAATATTGTCTCCTAGTATCCGATGAGGAGATGTTCTGGACATAAACTATCATGCTAGATTTATTTTCCTATAAGAACATGGGTAAATTATGATCATGAATCATTTCCTTGAAAACCTCCACAATGGAAATGTTATTCCTTTAAGAAACTCCATTCTATTGAGGGTTGTAAGGAAATGTCAACTCCCTATCAATCCCTACCTCCTTACAGAAATCACTTAAGTCATTGGAAGAAGACTCCCTTCCATTATCTGACCTTAAAACCTTGATTTTCTTCCTTTTCAAGTTCTCTATTTGAGCCTTGAACTCCTGGAACCTATTGAAGAATCCATCCTTGTCCTTCATTAATTATATCCATGTCTTTTGGGAGAAATCATCAATGAATGTCACGTAGTACAACAAGCCACCCAAAGATGATATTGTCATCTCTCTGCATACATCTAAATGCACTAGATACAAGATCCCTTTGGACCTACTATCACTGCTTGAAAAATATTCCTTGGAATTCTTGGTAAGTGTAAAACCCCTAAAAACACCTTCATTCTCTACCTTGAGCTCTAGAAGACCTATAACCATTCTCTTTAATGTTGGAAAATCCTTGTAATGCAGTAGAGAAAATCCATGATTCCATAACTCACATAAGTTGATATTTTCATGTACCAATTCCTGTTATATTTTTAATGGTTATACAAGATCTAAAAAATTTAGCATCATAACATCATAACCATAATAAAAGAATCACTAAAAGAAATACAAATGCAGCAACACAAGATAACACAAGAGAACACAAATATTTTCCTCGGTGAAACCACAAGGGAGAAAACCTGCAAAACTTCCTCATTATAGAATTCAACCAAGACAGTGTAAAACCCCAGCAACAATAACAGTTGCTTGTCTTCCACAGTAGACTCTCTCTCTCTCTCTCTATCCAACGCAATACTTGAGTGTGTAATATGTGTGAGAATGAGAGAGGCACCTCACCTATTTATATTCAATAGGTGAGTGCCTCAAATAACTAACTAGGTCAGCCAGGTTCCCTAACTAGGGCTGACCTACCTTGCGAGACTCAAAATACATTTTATATATTACTTTTTTGGGTACTATTGCCCCAACTTACAACGTAGGGTTTACCTCATGAATAACATCTCCAGAGGAGAACACAACAAAAGTACAATAGAATATATTCTGAAGTTACAATACTTTAACACTCCCTCTTAACTAGGAAGGTATTCTACATCAACAACAACCATCATTACAACTATACAACTGACTGGTGAATCTCTATATGTCATAGGAAGTTTTGGAACATCATCATACATATTCATCGTCGATCTCAGCTGGATCATCTTCCGCAATCTCAGTATGTAAATACCGAATCATCTTATGTACATGTTGAATCATCTTCTATCAGTATATAAGTACTGAATCATATTCTAGATCATCTTTTGTAGTATTAGTATGTGGATACTGAATCATCTGAATCAACTTTTGTAGCATTAGTTCTAAAGGCAAAATCATCTTTTGTCATGTCAGTATATGAATACGGAATCATCTTCTGAATACTGAACCTTCTTCTGTAACATAAGTATGTGAATACCGAATCATCTTCTTCCACATCACTATGTGAATACTGAATTATCTTATGAACCTTCCCTTGTAACATCATTATGTGAATATTGAATATTATTATGCCACATCAGTATGTGAATACTGAATCTTCTTCTGAAACATCTACTTGCCAGCATCAGTGTGTAAACACTGAACCATCATCATTAACATCAACATCTTTTGCATCATCTACTTGCCAACATCAGTGTGTAAACACTGAATCATCATTTGTAACATTATCATCTGAACCATAATCATCTACATCTTCAGTATGTGAATATTGAACTATCATCATCTATATCTCTAGTATGTGAATACTGAAAGCATCACCATTTGCATCATAAGTATCATCATCTACATCTTCAGTATGGTAATACTGAAAAATCATCATCTATATCTTCAGTATAGAAATACTGAATCACCATCATCTGCATCTTCGGTATGTAAATACTGAAACATCATATGTATCTTCAATATGGGAATACTAAAACATCATCATTTGTATCTTCAATATAGAAATAGGGAAACATCATCATTTGCATCAACAGTATATAAATACTGAAACAATCAACAATATTGTTATAGCTAATTTTACCACACATGGTTGATCACACTTTTATGGCCTTCTCTGTCCCTCTGCAGACTCCTTGGACCCCATGGACTATTTTTGTACCTTTGATGTTTCCAAATATCATCCCTAAAAACACCTATTATTTGTTGTATGCGACTTTTAATCCCTTTTCCGCATATACACGTGGATATTACCCTTAAACCCGCGTACATAGGGATGTGTGCAAAAGGCCAAATATTTTTGGAGTTTTCCTTAATGTGGATCCAAGTCACTTGTCTCTTGGCCTTCCATATTCCTCGATATCGCTCGGATTTGACCTTCCATTACCCCATTGAAGCACTATATAAGGAACCCTTTGGATACATTGAAAAAAGGAGGAATTAAAGAGCAAGAAGACTATAGTCCATTGTTAGCTTGCTTATACTTGAGTTTGCATCCCTTTGTCCCTTGGAGCACTTTGTGTTCTTCCCAACATTTCCTTTGTTTGTGAGATTTCTATCAAGAGATGGAGGATTGAGGTGGTGCCCAGGTGGAGGACTCAGTTTCTCCGGTTCACAGACATGCCGACAGAGGTTGTCACTCATGTAATATATGATTTATACTAATAGAAATATATTTTCCTGTCTAATGGTGTGCATTTAAATTAATATTGAATCCATGGATTATTTTAATTATTTATACATTATTGATTATATATTCTAGAGTAGGTCTAAGACCATTATATAGCATGCTTGTCTTGTTTGTTGTTGTTCAGAGAGAAAATTGCTAACACAAGTGGGATTGAAAAAAGCTCAACGGGGATCTACATCAACCGTCTGAAATAAGATATGTTTTGATATATTTTAGTGCTAGATGTGTTATTTCTCTTGCATATTGGGAAGGGATTTATTTCTGCGGTTTCTCTGTCTGTTGTGGTACACCCCAAGCCATAGGAAGTTTTCTCCATAACAGAAGTGGCAACCATACTAAGAACGTTCCTTGTTTTTCTTTGGGGTTTGGGGGCACAATGTGCTTAATGTTCTTTACTTTCTCTGTGTTTCTCCTTGTTTCTCTATTGGATTTTATAGCATGTTCATCCATTGACACTCCCCTTTATTGGTTTTACCCTTGGCCTATTTTTTACCACTGTCTTCTCTATATACGCAGGTTTTTGGCCAAACGTCGCATACATACATGGATTTTTGGCCAAAATTCGCGTATACATGCAGGTTTTTGGCTGAAATACACGTATACATGCAGCTTTTTGGCCAAAAGTCACGTATATACGTAGCTGTTCTTTAAATAGTCACATACATCCTCCCTTTTGGTGAGTTTGATGTTGTGGGAAGTTGTTGGGTGGGTTGTGAGTTTGGTTGGGTCTTCCTTGGTTCTAATGTTGTATGTTGGATGCTTCTTTTGTGACCAGAGACCACCTTTTCATTGATTTTTCTTTGAAAGTAGTTTTAGTCATTTATCCTTTTTGTTTTTCCATTAGCGCATTACTCTTTTTTGTCTCGATGTCTTGCTGGGCTTGTGTTTTATACTTGCTGCAGAGACTGAGAGTTTTATATGACTTTTATTGCATTTTTAATTCTTTTATATTGAAAAATACAAAGTAGTTGCACTCATAGTTGCATCTTAGATATGGAATTGAGGAGGTACTTGCATTGGATTGCTTGGATGAGAGTTGTGTTTAGGCTTTCATATAGGAAGGATTGCATTGGCATTCGGAAAGGAATATATATTTATGCATCTCATGTAGTGGCATACCCTATTTTTCATTCTACAAGATTGCACTTGGCATTGCTTGTTAGGTGTGCACTTTTATTTCACTACTGAGTCTTCATATCATTAGTTGCACGACCATTTCACTTTGAGTAATTACAGCCAATTAAAATCAATGCATAATAAAATGTATTACACTCTTTTCTTTTATAAGGTGCATCAACAAGAATAGGTTTTAGGGTCTTGGAATAGTTCATTGTGAGTTAATTCTCCAAGACCACTAAACAAAACAATTAGGTGTCTATCCAGGTAAGAGTGAAACCATTGGTATAATTAGTGTTTCTCAGGAAGCTCCTCTTACACGGGAGTTAAGCACGAGGCAGTGCACGGGATTATGATTTGGATGACCCCTAGTCACTTTCTGTGAGCGCCAGATATATTTCCAGGATTGTATTCGGATCTGGGGGCTCTTTCGAGAGTTTTGGGCTTTTATACCATGCCCATACGGTCAATCCCGCTGGGACTTTTCTCCCGAGCATTGGTTATATTGAGGTGACCTTAGTTTCCTTACCTAGGTATCACAGGGGGTACTTACATAGGTTATTTTGTAGGTGTCCCGTCCAGGTAGAGGTCGGACAGCACAGTCGCTTTATGCGTTGAAGCTGAGGGCCACTATAATTGGTTATGTACCTCTGCTTGTAATGTATGCAAGTTTCGAGCCTCTCCTAGGCGAGACATACCTGCTGCATTCGGTAGCTCACATATCCTCCCCTTGGTTTGCTTGTATTTTGGCTGTAGATTTTCTTAGGAGTGTGCTATTTGTGCGCCAGTTGGCCTTTTGGATCATGGTTACTTTAGTATATTTATGCTCTCTTGAGTTTGGGTCCTTTTATTTTTGGCCTGCCTGGTATCCTATCACCCATCCTTGGTCCTAGTATGGACCCTGGTGTCGGACTTAGGGCCATCATAGCCCCTTACCTTGCTCATAGATTTGGGAGTGGTCACATTCTGCCCTCTACTCCATTTGTGGGGGATGTTGACTCCCTTCTCTTGGTCTTTACACCGGTGGTCACCCTCACGGGGGTGGTAGTGGATGCGTGAATGTTGGGTATACACCTTACTTTCCCTTTTATGTCCCATCGTTCACCGCATTGTTTCCTTTGGGTGGATTTGTCATGATCATTTCTCCCTATATCCTATAGTTTGGATTCTTTATTGACTATTTTGGGTTGTTTTGGACCAATATGGTTGTCATGTAGGGTCCATTTTTTGTACACTCTCTTCGAGGTTTCAACCCATTTGTTCCTATCACAGGTATAACGTCTGAATAGGCATATAGGTTAGGATTTCATATCCGCCTGCATTTTGCATGACCTTATGACCATTTCATTTTAACCTTAGGTGTGAACCCATTCCATGGTCTCACAGAACCTTCATGTTGTTTTTAGAAGTGGTACTATGTGAATGGTAGATATTTCCTATACATGGGTGTCATAGTTAGCTCCCTTTTTCATTTGGTACCCATGCTGTGAGTCCTCTCTTAGGTCTAAGAGTCCCTTTTAGTCCCGCCATGACTTTGAGCAAGAGCTTCATACTCCTCTTAACCTTTATGCTGGCCATTTCCCTAGGACTCCCTTGTATATGTCAAGTTGTAATTGCATTATCATGAGTTTTTCCTGCCTATTTGAGCCTTATGTTGGCTTCCCTAACTCTGATTATCAGTCATATATCCCGAGCTTGTCTCATGTCTAGCCAAGCAGAGTCGCTTTATATATCTTTTACAGCTTGATTCCCCATTTTTTACTGGGAGGGGACTTTCCCTGTGTGTCGTTATCCTGCACATGTTTCCTTGCATTGAGCATAGGTATGTTCTGCTATTTTGAACTAGTTTATTTGCCCTTTGACACTCGTCTCCTCCCATATTTGTAACTACAAAGCAATTTTATTCTTTTTCAGGGTTTTCAAAATATCTGAAAAAGTCCAAAAAAATCAAAATACCAAAAATCCAGACAGGAAAAGATGTTATCTTTGGCAGCAGTCGAGTCATGTCACCTTCAAATAAAGCACTGTATATCACATCCATTGGTTGGGTTAGTAGTTTGACTTTAGGAGTTGTACTCATATCTCTGAGTTTACCTCCTCCGACTGGTTAAGCTTCCAGTCCCTATGGAGCCTCTGTCGATGCCTCATGCGTCGTAGAGATGTCCTGGTTTTGTATATTGAGTCTATGCTACCTACATTCAGTAACTATTTTCCTTTATTCTCTTGTTCGAAGGAATTTGAAACCTGAGTCGTCCATTCATCAGTTGTCTTGACTTTGCATGTCGGCCATTCCCGGTACTATTACTAGTTCGTGCACATCTTGTTCGAGTCCTTCCACATTATACAGCATTGCTGAGTACCTCGTGTTGGTTGATGGGGGATGCCTTAATGCCCTTCTTCCAGTGGATTCCATCCCATCGACTTCAGATCATGTATTCTAGGATAGGAGTCTATATTCATTTGAGTGCCTTGAGACTTACAGCCATTAGTGGTAGGTTCTCTCGCCATCAACAGTTTTGGGAATACATCAATGTCCCCTAATCGATGGATTATTCCAAGTGTTCAACCTCAATACATTTATTTGCACTTGTTAGATTGCACTCTAGTACCTTGATTCCCATTTTCATTATCAGTGGGTGATCTCGCGTCTGTTAACAGTATACATCAATGACCGGTAATCAGACGATGGACTACTATGTTCGACCTCGACACCTCTATTCACATAGTAGGACATGTACTCATAGTGGTTTGTGTAGAATACTTTCCAGATTGGTGACATTTCCTATATGTTACCTCCTTGATCATGCCAGCGTTCATGAGATTTCAACTCTCATGACTTGATTCAAGTGTATGTTAGATATCTTTAGCCATTATGGAGATCTTGATCCATGGTATATCTTTAGCTTTCATGGAGAGCTTGGTCCTTTGTATATCTTCATCATGGAGATTCTGATATATTGTATATTGTATGGTGGCGATGACCACACATGTCATAGTTTGTATATCATGCCTATTCATGGCCATTGTACTCTTATGTATCCGGGACTGCTATATGTATTGGCAGTCATGTCCAAAGTTTGATTATTGTATTATACTATTGGATAGCTAGTTCTTCCACCTGGTTCTTCATCACTCCACTTCTGGGATGGATTTATAATGTATTTCGACCATCATGTTAACCCTCTAACCTCACACATTAGGGGGCATCTGTTATAGTTGATTTTACCACACATGGTTGATCAAACTTTTATGGCCTTCCCTGTCCCTCTGTAGACTCCTTAGGCCCCATGGACTATTTTTTTACCTTTTATGTTTCCAAGATCATCCCTAAAAACACCTGTTATTTTTTGTATGCGACTTTTAATCCATTTTTCGCGTATACACATGGATATTACTCTTAAAACCGCATACATCGAGATGTGTGCAAAAGGCCAAATATTTTTGGAGTTTTCCTTGATGTGGATCTGAGTCACTTGTCTCTTGGTCCATATGCCTCGAGATCGCTCGGATTTTACCTTCCATTACCCCATTTAAGCACTATATAAGGAACCCTTTGGATACATTGAAAAAAAGAGGAATTAAAGAGCAAGAAAACTATAGTCCATTATTTTCATAGCTTGCTTATACTTGAGTCTGCATCCCTTTGTCCCTTGGAGCACTTTGTGTTCTTCCCAATCTTTCCTTCGTTTGTGAGATTTCTATCAAGAGATGGAGGACTGAGGTGGTGGAGGCCCAAGTGGAGGACTCAGTTTCTCCAGTTCACAAACATGCCGACAGAGGTTGTCACTCATGTAATCTCCAATTTATATTAATAGAAATATATTTTCCTATCCAATGATGTGCATTTAAATGAATATTGAATCCATGGATGCTTTTAATTGTTTATACATTATTGATTATATATGCTAGAGTAGGTCTAACACCATTATATAGCATACTTGTCTTGTTTGTTGTTGTTGAGAGAGAAAATTGATAACACAAGCAGGATTGGAAAAATCTCAATGGGGATCTACATCAACCGTGCGGAATAAGGTATGTTTCAAGATCTTTTAGTGTTAGATGTGTTATTTCTCTTGCATATTGGGAAGGGATCGATTTCTACGGTTTCTCTATCTGTTGTTGTACACCCCAAGCCATAAGAATTTTTCTTCATAACAAACATCATTATCATGTTAGTGCTAAAAACAAATCATTTTTAGTGCTAGATAATCATCTACATTACCAGCATAGAGATGTTGGTATTACTAGATAATCATCAACACAAAGTGTTGTGACCACAACCACATCAACCTCATAAACACAAGGTGTTGGAACCATAACCACATCATCATACAAATGTTGAAGAAACATCATCATCAATATGTGTAAATTGAACCCAGGTGTTAGAACAATTACACTCACAAAAATTGCCAATTACACATGCAAATTACACACAAAGGAGACTGAATATGGAGCAGAACACTAATCTGTATTGAATAAGTGTACAATAGCCAACCCTGTGAAGTCATAGGCTGCCACAATAAACAATTACATGATATATTTGAATGCATTGGGATGCCATTTGAATTGGTCAAAAGCAGGCTTACTAAATCTAAGCAAATCCCCCATAGGTGCATAAAGCAGCTTCCAAAACTGTCTAGGAGCTCACAAATTGGAAAAATCAATTAGGAAAGATAATAGGTGATGGAAGGATAACTCATACATGCTTTTATTAGGAGAAAAGAGTGGACGATTATGAGGACAAAAAACAAGTTAACTTCACCTAGTCAAACTTTCCCAATTGCCTTAAAACTCAGCAAAAGCAGGCAATAAAGCAGAAAAAGCGGACATGCACTAGGAAGTCCATGAATAAAGTGGAATTGATTCCAAGTGGTTTCCCAAGCACTCCATGACTCATTTTTAGCAATTTTTACCACTTTGTACATGTGGAAGACAACTTGCATAAGGTGGAATATGGAAACTAGGCAAATAAGACAAAAATGGATTAATTAATGTCTAAGGTAGCTAACTATGGGTTGGTTATTCTAACACCCCACCCCTTAAGCCTGACTTATGAGTAAAATATTAGAAAATTATAGGGCCTAGAAACAAGGCTTAGTCACCCTTTACATACTGCATGTCCATTTAACCAAGGAAAGAGGCAAAAACCCAGTGGGAAAAATCCTCCCTTAAACATGGACAGTAAAACAAAATTTGAAAATATTGTCATCAATCATGCTTCACGGCATGATCAGAAATCCCCAGCAGTGATTTGAGATTTCTGGATGTCTTCTCAAAAAAAACTTTGGTGAAGATATCTACTACTTGTTCTGAAGATGAACAGAAGAGTAGGTGAATGGTGCCATCATGCACAAGCTGTCTGATGTAGTGCATATGGATCTCAATGTGTTTGGTTCTCTGTCTCTAAACTGGATCATTGTAGATTTGAATGGTACTTTGATTATCACAATAGATAGTAGTTGAGTATTCTGATTCGAAGCCACACTCACCAAGTAACCCCTGCAACCATAAACATTGAGTTGCTGCATTTACAACTCCTCTGTACTCTGCTTCTATATATGAGAGTGCAATGGCAATATATTTCTTGCTTGACCAGCTGATTGGTCCTTCAACAAGCATGAACACATATCCTGATGTTGAATTTTGATCTATGTTGTCACCTACCCAATCACTGTCAGTAAACCCAATCAAATCAAGATCAGATTTATCTTTATAGAAGATCCCATGAGTCCTTGTTCCCTGAACAAAGTTAAGGATCCTTTTGGCTGCTCTCCAATGGATCTCATGAGGCTGATCCATGTATATTGAAGCCACACTTACTGCATAAGAAATATCAGGTCGATTATGTGTAAGGTACAACAAACACCCAATCAGTTGCCTATACAGTGTATTATTTACCATAGGTGAAGAATCTGCTTCTTCAACCTTAACTCCTAAAAGGAAGGGAGTCTTGCTTGGCTTGAAATATTTCATGTTGAACTTATTCAGCAAATCCAAAGCATACTTGGACTGGTGTAATTTTATTCCATGTTTGGTTTGAGAAATATTGAGACCCAAGAATTGGCTCAATAACCCCAAATCAGTCATAGAAAATGCATGGTTCATTGCATCCTTCAAGGAGGCAATTTCATCCTTTGAGCTTCATGTAATGAGAAGGTCATATACATACAAGACAATAATCACAAAACAACCATGAATAAGCTTCAAATAAACATTAGGATCTGACTTGCATCGAACAAAATTCAATGATAGCAGAAAGCCATCAATCTTGGCATACTAAGCCCTGGGGGCTTGCTTAAGCCCATACAATGATTTCTTTAGCCTGCACACAAGATATGGATTAGTAGAAAATACTTGAGGCTGCTGCATGTAAATATCTTTAGTAATATCTCCATTCAGGAAAGCACACTTCACATCCATGTGATGTACCTCCGACTGCTTTGAAGCTGCAATGGCTAAGGCTAGCCTGATGGAGTCTATCTTTGCCACTGGTGCAAAGGTCTCATTGTATTCTATGCCATGTACCTGTGAGTAGCCCTTAGCTACCAATATTGCCTTATATTTCAAAGGTGAACCATCAGCATCAAACTTGGTTTTGTAAACCCACTTACATTGAACTAGCTTCCTCCCTGGGGGAACATCAACCAGCTCCTACGTGTTGTTCTTCTGGAGTGAGTTGAACTCTTATTTCATGGTTTTTTGCCATATTGGTTCATGTTCTGCATCTTCATATGTCTTTGGGTCTGATTCAACCATCAGATAGAATTTCTCTGCAAACAAAGGGTCTTTCATACACAGAGCACTCTCAAACTGAGATCTAGTCCTCCTAGGATCACTAGGATTTCCAGCTAGTTCTCCAGCTGCATGAATGGTCTTTGCTGCCCAATTTGGTCTTGTAGGAATATTAGGATATGAAATTAAATCATCATTATCAGACATATCAGAATCAGCAAACTCAACTATCTCTTCACTTACATTCAATGGTTCTGGTGGTGAAGAGGATTCTCCAACTTCCACTACTACTAAAGGCTCTTCTTGGAACTGAACACTCCTTTCAATGAAGGCTTTGTTTGTGCTCAAATTGATCAGCTTGTACCCTTTTGAATCTTCAGAGTAACCAAAAAATAGACACTCTTGGCTTTGGGGCTGCAAAGCCTTCCTCTTTTCTGTTGGAATTCTAGCCCAAGCCCTTGAGCCAAAAATCCTGAAATGGGTCACATCTGGCTTGTACCCACTCCATGATTCAAAAGGATTCATACCATCAAGCTGTTTATGAGACACCCTATTCTCAATATAGGCTACACAGTTTATAGCTTCGGCCCAAAACTTTGGTGGCAAAGTCTTAGCCTCCATCATGCAGGTTGCCATCTCTTTCAATGATTTGTTCTTCCTCTCAGCGACACCATTTTGTTGTGGTGTGTAAGGGATAGAATGATGCATTTGAATACCTACATCTACACAATATTGAATGAACTCAGACATGACATACTCAGTACCATTTTCATATCTGAGGACCTTGAGTTTTCTCCCAGAGTGGTTTTCAACCAAAGCCTTAAAGACTTTGAAGAGGCCAAAAACTTCAGACTTGTGTTTCAGGAAGTAAACCTAGCAGTACCTGGAAAAGTCATCTATGAATGTCAATGCATATTTGGCTTGAATCATTGACATATGAGGAAATGGGCCAGCAACATCACTGTGGATCAACTCAAGAGGTGCAG
>LPNX010717141.1:182719-297824 GCA_001517045.1 Pseudotsuga menziesii
ATTGCGTCCGGTAGCATGCCTTCGGCATAAAAGCAGACATCCTTCAAGTAGGAAGGGTATAGTTGCCAAATCTCGAGAGCTATATAGGGCAGTGCTAAGTGTCCCATGTGCAGAGCCAATTAAGTTACAGAGTACAGTGACTTCCAGAGTTCGAAGCCACTGCACGCCCAAAGTATTGATCCAAGCAGATTCTGACTGAGGACGAACCTATAGAAGCGAAGTTTGGAAAGAACGTACTGGCCGTGCGTTCGCCATGGCAACGCCACCCAAGGTTGTGAAATTAGAGACATCACAGGACAGACAGCCGCCAAGGAAGAACATTCAAACGTCTGAAGTAGAAGTTGTTACCAAAATCTCTACTAATGAAAATAAGAATCCCGAGCCGATCACTAAAGATAAGAAAGCAGAGCAGAAGAATGAGAAGAAATCTCCTGTCAGAAAGAAAGTAAAAATCAGAAAAAGAAGGCAACAGGAGAAAATCGCTGACCTATCTGATCAGCTAAGAGAAGCACGAAAGAGTGCAGAGGCACTAAAACAGAAACCTGAGGATCAGAGGCAGCATGTGGATTTGGACCACTTTGAAAAGAAGAGAAGTGGAAGAAGACTGCAAACCCAGGGGATGGGAGACTTGCAGAACAAGGACAAAGGCTTGTTCTTGGACCGGAGTTCATGGTTTGCTTCTCTTCCATACACAAGGCTCCAGACTGAATGAAATGTTTGAGAAGGCTGGAAGATACAGATTTTCCTTGTGATAAAATTTCTAACCCAGATAAAAAGGAAAGGATATCTATGGAGCACTTCTCAAACACTAGAGCGTTCTCAAAGGAGAACGAGTGAAGAGAGCGAAACCGTGACTACGGGCAGAAAGGATAGGAGAGCCCAACGAACTAAGTTATCGAAACTCCAAGAGGGCATGTCGTGGTAATGAAGAATGAAGTCGCAGGACTTCGGGACAAGCTACAGAGCACTTCGCAGGAGGCGAAGGAGAAGCTACGGCAGGAGAATCCCAGTGGTAGTGGCTCGAGGGCGAGCCACAAGTAAGTGTTAGGGGACTATTGGAGTAGGGTCCCGCAGCTATAGAAGAAGCTACTAAGTTTAGCGGAGAGATAATTTTTGGCGAAAAGAAGATAAGACGGAGCTACGACGCCGTAGCACGTTTCCAGCTGCAGAGCAGAGCCGGAAACCATGACTTTTTGAGATAGGAAAGTCAAAGAAAGGCAACGGTACCTGAGCGGCCGAGAAAGGAGAGCTCACCCACTGCATTGAAGGCAATGGCAGAAGACAGGAGGGCTCAGCGACCCTCATAAAGAAGAAGGAGCAACGAGGCTCAATCATTGAAGACGAAGGATAGAAAAGAGAAGCGGCGCATAGTACCCATGGTCAGTGTCGGGAAGCATGGAAGACTGCAGAGAGCTGTGGTGTGACGGGAAGCGGCTACCTCAAGGACAGAGAGGACTGACTGTCACTAATTAGGGTTTGGGTTACTGTTGGGACAGGCCCACGGTGTTGTAAAAGCAAGACCTTCAGGCTGCTTATAAAAGGATGTAATTTTGCATTGTAAAGGGTTGGTTAGATAGTTAGACAGTCGTGATTGAAATAGGCAATAAGGATAAGTAGACTGTTGTAAAAGCCGAGCTCTAGTTCTGGTCTTAGCTGTAGCAATCTTACTGAAACCAGTAGCTAGCTTATAGAGCATGCATGTAACGATCCGCAGGGATCGACTGAGAGGGAAGAGTATGTTGTAAGAGCGACAACATAAAGGTAGAGAAGAAATATCTAAGAGAGAATATCTTGAGCTGCATGTGAGGTGCAGCAGAACTATGTTTGCCTTCCCTTAAGCTATAATAGAGAAGCACAGTTCTGTGGACGTAACTCCCATCCTGGGGGCGAACCACGTTAAAATCCTGTGTTCTGTGATTGATTTGCGTATTGTGTTTATTTGCTGCATCCATCAGTTATGTTATGCAATTTGTTTACAATTAATGTATGAATGAGTTATTTAGTTACAGCACTACAGGAAGATAAATATAAGTTGAAATCCTTGGCACGTCGTATAAGGACTTATTTATGCTTTCCTTATATAGTTAATTAATCACAGTAAGACAGTCTGGGTATCGAGTCTTGCGCATCGACACGAACAACGCTAGGTGCGCTAAGCCGCGGGAGGAGGGTATCGCAAGAAGGCGATACCGCACCGACAGATGAGCTGTGGTGCGCGATACCGTAGGTTGAGGACTTAGTGTTGAGCAGGATTTGTGTGTCGAATGGGGCACAGCGATGCGGTAAGATTGGGAATATTGTGGAAAGGAGGAAGTTGTGCGACGGGAGAAGAATCCGCACGACGTGCGCAAGGGTAGAGACGCCATGGCTAGAAGGGCCACAAGTGGGGAATAGATCGCGCATCGCGAGCAGAAGATCGCGTGGCGCGCAGGAAAGAGATCTCGCATCTAGGAGAGCTGCAAGCCACCAGTAGGATTTCCACGGAACCTGGTCCAAGACGCTTGAGTCCTTGGCCAACCCATTAGAATCACTTCGGGTGAGACTTCAGGCCATTGTGCGGTCTGTCGCCGAAAGGGCTAGTGAGCTAGGGGTGTTGTTGGTTGACTATAGTAAACCCGGGTCTGCCCATGCAATCAACACTTTTCTTGCATGAGATGCAAGAGCTTCATTTTCTATTCTGAGGTCTCTGCAAGTTGTTCTTGGATAATAATCTAGCATCCTCTTGGACATAATCAATCCATCGCCGATCAAACTTGGGTAACTCAACTCGTCCACAAATTATTTGAAAAAATGGATCCCATGAAGAAGGAAATCCATTAAGAGTCAATGTAACAAGTTTTACATCATCAATGGTGTCTCCAATGGCCTTAAGTTGATATCTCAACTAGGAGACTCATAAAATAAGTGGAAACTTAATATGATTTGGTCATCATGATACAATGAAGTTGATTCCTCAAGGATAATTTCTTTCTAGTGTTATTACTCTCAAATAATCCCACCAAGGCATTGAACATTTATTTGGCAGTTTTTAACTCAGGAATGTGTGGAATAAAATGATCCTTTATGGAATCTATCAAGATCCTCTTATCCTTTTCTTCATTATTATTTTGCATGGATTTCTCATCAACATTTTTCTGGTTCTAAGACACCTTCCTTTACATTATTTTGAATCTCAGTTTCGTCAAAGATGAAGACTAACCTGGTCTTCTAGAATCTAATTTGTAGCACCATCTAACCTATCTTCCACTCTAACACTGGACACCATATTTAAACCCAATGTTCAGCCAAAAAGATCCAATGACCTAAAGAATGTCAAGAAACCTGAAACCTTAAAGATTCAACCTTGACCAAATTTCAATTTGAGAGAACCAATAGGTGTGCTAGAGAAAGGTGAGTTGTTCTATAGAAAATATAGCCACAACGTTGTCTAATAAATTCCCAATGAACTTTAGAGAAAGTTCATATATGATACTATGCAATGGCATATTTCAACAATTCTCTGATACCATGTTGAAAATTCATTTTTTCAGATATGATAAATATTTCATAATGATATTTTGCATGCCACTATTATCATTGAATAATTACACACTGAAAATATCAACTGTAAATGCAGCAGAAACAATAGAATAATAGAAAGATAGCCATGCACAATAATTTTATCTTGGGAAACCCAAACTCAGGAGAAAACCCAACTTTTCTTAGAAGAAAAAAAAATCTCTTTCAACAATGTTTACAATATCATCATGAAGAAACCTTAATCATCAAGTGTGTCATCTTTCATGAGGAAACCCTAGCATGTAGAAGATATAAGATCAAAATAAATTTGCCTTGTACTTTCCTTGTCCTCCTCTTAGACTTGCGCACTTCTTTTTGTGATTGCTCCTCTTGCTTTGATGATGAAATGAAGAGTATCAACTCTTATTTATACTTTTCAAGTCAACTTTTAATTCATTTGTATGATCGACTTGTACTTTTTTCTTCTTGACCACTTTATTGTTGAAATTTCTTCTTTTCTAAAAAATTCGATGATGAACCATGTTGATGATCATCTCCTCACATGCACATCTATTCATATAGATATCTAATGTTAAGTAGAGCTACCAAGAATCCCCTCATCACAAAATGTCTCTTGAGCCTACTTCTTCAACAAATTTATACTATATGTGCAAACAAGTCAACTTTTCTTTGATATAAAATAAATCACTTCATCCTAGAGCAGGAAATGTGACAACATCTTGAGCATTTTCACTCCTAGACAAATCAACATGGCTAATAGAAGAAAGACTCTTCTTGGGCCATTCACCACTATCCAAATCAGCATGGCCCCGTGACTGTATGTCTCATTCCCCATTGGTCAAACCAGCATGACCAATCTAGGAGAATGTATACCCGATGTCGCTAACTAGAGAAACATCAACAAAGGTAACTTAGGAAAATTTCCATGTAATCTACTTATCAAAATCTAAGTGAAACCGAGTGTTGTGGAAAATATTCATTTAGGTATCGAATGTTCCCCTTAAGAAGTTGCTCTACATACAGCCCTAGCTAAATCACCATTATCCATTCACCACTAGCCAAATCAGCATGGCCCCATGAATGAATGTATCATTTCCCCTTGGTCAAATCAACATGACCAATCTAGGAGAATGTCTACCCGATGTCGCTAACTGGATAAACATCAACAAAGGTAACTTAGGAAATATTTCACGACTTTACTTATCGATATCTAAGTGAAACCGAGTTTCGTGGAAAATATTCATTTAGGTGTTGAATGCTCCCCCAAGGAAATTTCTCTATATATGGCCCTATTTAAAGAATTATGCGTTGTTTTTGCTTGGTCTTACAAAGATATGCCTGGAATCAATCCACAAATTGTCGAACATGAGATTAATACCTACCCCAAAGTCAAACCTGTTTGTAAAAATCTTCGACCGATCCACCCTCGGAAATTTGCTGCTATCAAGGTGAAGATTGAAAATTTGCTTAATGTTGGTGTTGGCTCGCTAAATTGACACTTTTTGCACCTTCCTGATACCAATTTTTCTTTCTTCATTTGATCATTTTTCCCTATAAATCCACCTACAACTTTGAACATTCACCTAATTACTCAGCAAGCATAGTCAAGTATAATTGTTTGCTAAACTTTCCAATTTCCTTTAATTCATTGTCTTAAATGTAATTCTTGGGATCTTGTGACTAATAATGGTAGATTCTGCAACTTATTGTGATTTCAGCAACATACTTGGGATTCGGTGGCATCATTTTATTTTTGGAGCACCCTTGTTGAACCTTTGGTCAACCATATTCTTACTTTAAACGCTGCCAGTTGTACACATAGAATTTGAAGCGGCCATGTTCACCACTAGCTCAAATTAGTTGATCGATTCACGCATGAGAATTAACAAATTTTTCATATATATGCATTGTGTGTCATAGAGATGAAGATTTGATATCAGTCTGATATATTTTAGGCATTTTCTTGGGCATCCATAAAAATTATTTTTATATGATGAAACAAACTATTTTCTAAATCGGTTATGTAATTTTAATGAAAGATAGAGACTGTTGTTGGAGGATCATGTTAATTATTCAATTACCGTATTATAAATAGATGACTTTGTATGTAACATACGAGGAGGAAAGTATTGAAAAACAATGTTTCTTTTTCTTAATTGAAATAAGTAACAGAACCGGAACTTGAACTCGATATTGTTTTCTATTATCTAAGTGATATTTTATAGGATTGTAATTTAATTTGTTCTAATTCATCAGGATGGTTTATTTTATGATATTGTTATATGTTTCTTTAATTTCGGTTTATTCTGCGGGATCTCTAAGGACTTGTGGTCCTGTTGACAAGGATCCAGCAGGAGGACCATAAGTCCTTTTCCTTTTACTTTTTAATAGTATAAATATTTTGACTATTTACTTTCTCTAATTTTTTGTTTATTTGATGAATTGTAAATTTCAATTTGATAGAATTGATAGCCATTGTTAAAAAGAATTTCTTCTTACTTTTGTTACATTGTTTATCTTACTATAATTTTGTATCTAGGTTTAATTTATGTAGTTTTAGTTTTGCAATGATTCATTTTCTCTCTAAAATTGGGAAGTGAACTTTTATTAATATCTAAACATTAGTTTTGATTCAGGATATTTACCTTAAAATAAAATCATTGACTGAACAGAGCACTTTTAGTTATACAGTTCACTTTCTGTCACACACTTTGATTTTTGTATCATTGCATAGTTTTCTACATATTTAATTTAGTTTTCAAGTTTCATTAGATTAAACCATTATCATAGGTTCATTACTTATGTTAAGGTGTGTTTTAAAATTAAGATTGGATTGAATCTGATTTGGGTGAGTATTTTACTTTTATCTCTGTTAGTATATTTTACAAAGAGTTTGAAAATTTGCTATTATAGGGTTTAGATTTTATATTTACTTAGGATGCAAAAATAGAATTTAGTGAATAAATTACATTTTTATTTTGTTATGTATTAAGGTGTGTGTTCCAGCACTAGGTTAAGATAATCTAGACTTTAGTTCTGCACATATAGTGTTTGCATCTCACAAGCTACCTCCCTGGGTTAACAATTTAATATTGGGAATTATTTCACATATAATTTCACCAACAATTTCGTGTCGTTGTTGTGGAGTTGATAAAGGGATTGAAGTCATGGTAGATAGGTTGCATTTACATTTCACATCAAGGGGGAGGGGAAACGGTAATACACAGAGATGACTTCACTGCGGAATTTCTGCAGTGTAACAGACTGACACATCCACTTTGGTTGGTCACCCAAAACCTTTTGTTCCTTTTCATTCAAATAAGCTTCCTATTCGCAAGTGTGTTTATTTATTCGCATGTTTAATCTACTTTTTGAAAGTGTGCCTACTTTGTGCAAGTTTATTTTCCACAGCTGTGTTTATTTTTCGCAAGAGTGTTTTTATGCAAAGTGTGTTTATTTTTCGCAAGTGTTTTTATGCAAAGTGTGTTTATTTATTTGCAAGTTTGGGTGTGTTTATTTCTTTCTTGATAATTTATTTTTCCACAAGTTTGTTAGAAGTGTGTTTCTTTCTTAAGCGGTTTGCCTTAATTTTACAATAGGATTTTTAAACATTTTTTTCATAGAGGCACCGTAAGATCCTTGCTACTAATACATTTATGAAGCGGGATTTTTGAAGAAATACAAACTTAATTAGGATGTTTAAGAATTTGTTGAGCAAATAAGGGCTCATTACCACAAATAATTTCTTTGGCCCTTGTTATCATATCAAATTTATATCTGAAGAGAAATCTACTTTACAAGGGAGACAACAAATCCATGAGCACACTCAGCATGAATACTTATTAAGATATCCTTATACATTGGTTGAAGGAGCCCAAGAATCATGGGTGAAGGATGATGAAGAACAACAATTGGAACCTGAAATTAAAGAATTCCTTGCTTCTTTAGCACCACATGAGGAGTATGTACTAGAAGATCCACTCGGCATAGGAATGAAAGATATTGGACAAGGAAGATTTGCAAATTGGGAATTCATTGAACATTGGTATGAGTCAATTATACAATCCTTGTCCTCTATTTTTCATCAATTCTTGTTATCTAGATCATGTGAGTGGTTTATTCCTCGTATTCGGGTATTTGTTAACACATATTTTTCAACATTCGATAGGAGTGTTTTAAGAATCTTGATTCGTAGATGGTTACACTAGAAATGTGCACACTTGAACAGATCTTCTAATTTCTAGTAGAATAGTGTAGGTAAATAAAATATATAATTAAAGAGAAAAATTAGCTTTGTTGTGAAAACCAATTTGTCTGGTGCATCCTAGCAAGGGCCTAGGTAGAAAACCATGCAACTAGCTCACTAGACTCTACAATAAAGTTTGTTGGTGATGTCTATTTCATTTCTGCAAAATCATTTTTTTTCTTTGCTCAACTTGATGATGGGAGATAAATTAAGGCTTTCCTTCCAGCAAGTTTCAACCCATTGATTTCTGAACATTTTCTGGGGATGAAACTCGAGACATTATTGGGTAGCCTGGAGCCTGCATGCCTTAATGGCAGGTATCCTTGTCATTTTCTAAGGAAATAAGTTATTGTTTCTTGGCAAATGAATTCTACAGTTCATTTGACTCCAACAAATCTATTCATGGCTGTAAGGATGTACCCAATGCATTGATTTCCATTGACATTAAAGGTGGAACATCTCGCAATAGTTAACAACTCTCATCATTGGTTGGTAATCCAATTATTTCTACATGTGTTCGACATCAAGAAAAAATTATTCACATAGGTAGGATTGCACAAAAATGAGGTGGACGAAGACTTTGCAGCTCATTAGAAATCACATGTTTTTGAAACAATCTGTAATTATGTATGGTTCCATCAATTTGTGGCATTTATTTCAGACTTGATAATTCAAACATAAGTAATGTATTCCTTTGTTTTCTTTAGAAGTACAGAGTCAGTCATCAGTGGTCAAACATTCCTTCCAGTGGTATCATTCATTGTCTTATGGAAACAGGATTCTTCTTATGTTGTAGCAGAGAACAATTTATTTCGTTATAGAAATTGCACTATGAAGGAGAAATTCTAACAATCAAGATATTCATATCTACTTTGGTACAAATCATTTCCTTAGGTAAATCTCATTTGAGGTAACATTTTCTGCCTTGAATCTATTTAAGTTATTGAATTTAAGGAAATTTTATTCTAACAACAAATTATAGATATAATACTTGCTAAGTCTATTCTTCTTTACCTTTCCATATGTATCTTTTCCCTCCCTTTCCATGTGTATCTTTTCCCTCGTATATTATGCTTCATTAGCATTAAACATTGGATTCATATAACTGCCTTGATATAATCCACGTGAATCGTGTCATTACCATATTATACCTTTTCGGCCTTGATTTGTCCTTTTTATGTAGACTTGTAATCCTTACGTGTGTACATATTAATCCAGTTGTTCGAATCATTGAAAAGATTCGAATGAGTATGATCATTTTGTAATCTATTTATCCAAGAAATCCTTTTCCCTTTGCATTTTCTTGTATGATGTCAAATGGTGTTATCACTACCCTTGCAAATTCATTATTCTCCATGCATTTGAATAATGTTGTGTACAACTCAAGCCTACTTGTTACCATTCATTAGAAACAATGCCAGAATTCAATTGAGTGCATGACAAACTTATCTCTTGTTTCTTATTTGATAACCAACTCACGTTCCATCCTCTGACCTTCACCTGATTATCAGTCTGTGCATAGTATCAAGAAAATTATGGGGCGTAAGAGGGCCGAACGCCATGATCCGACTTCAATTTCTATGTTGGAATATTTTTCAACTTTAATGCATGCAAATCAAATTTGTGGGCACAAAATGTTGTGATTTATTTCAAAAATTTTGAGGGTATGATGATGAAGTAGCACTGAATTTCTCGCAAGGGTTTGTGGAAAATTTGTCCATATTGGTGATTTTATTATGGCAGTCTATGAGAGGGTAATCGCTCGCACTACTATATTGCCTCGAACGGGAGCACGGTGGTTTAAGAATAAGCCATTAGAACGCTCACAATGCATCTGGTTTATGAAGGAATATCAGTCTAGAAGTTTGAGAAAGGGTTTCCCTCGAGACTGGATGGAAGAAAAGTGGTGAAATGTGTTGTATGTATTGTAGAATTATATAACCTCTGAAGGGAGGTATGTGACCAACTTAAATTATCATGTTCACCTGCTCCTATATTTTGAAGATGGGTTGGAGATGAACCTTCCATATTTTGTGTACAAAAGTCTAGCTAAAATGTCCAGACAAGTTCAAAATCATCTTGGTAACCCTTATAACATTATTTTTCATCATGGTTTAATTAATATTCTTGTTGAATATGAATTGTGTATTCATAAGGATACCTGGGATAATTTTGTGAATAGAGTTTGGGGCCACCCTTCATCTAAAAGTCATCCTTCTCCACACATTCAAGTTTCCCCTTAGTCTTAAGTTTGCGAGTTCGAACTCGTTCTTGGGCAAGAGCAAAAACCACCCCTAATTGATTTTTTCTCCTCTGTATTAAAAAGGAAAAGACATCATCCTAAAAACCCCATTGTCGCGAAACCCATAGTACCGCAAAGAACCACCAGAAGTATGGTTAGACGACTTTTTAAACCCTCAAATTCAGCCTACAATATACATAAGCCTATTTTGGTTGATCTAGAAGAATCCCTTGAGTCAGAACCAGGCCCCAATGTACATAAGCCTGTTTTGGTTGATTTGGAAGAATCCCCTGACTCAGAACTAGACCCCCCTAAGTAGAAAAATCAAAAGAGTACTCCAAACCTACTTCCTCCGTCATATCCTAAGAAACCTGACTTTGCATATGGTGAACATTCTGATTTCATTCTTCCTTATCTTGGTTCTGAACCCATAGACCCTCATTCACATGAATATCCTCCCACTTCAATGTATGGCCATGTGGAGTATAATCCTGAATTGTTTAATCCTCAACAATTTGATTATGGCCCTCCTGAAGATAATTCACCAAACCATAAACCATGTGGTGAACATATACCTGGATTTTCTTCCACTTCAGCTATACCCTCTGTAATTTCACAGTTGCAAAATCAAAACAAGAGGATTAAGAAGCTTAAAGTTGTATTTGACTCAGATAGGAAAGCCCAAGAGGAAAAATATCGGTTGATGGCAGAATATGAAGAAAATAATGAGCAATTGAGAATTTATAATCTAAAACTTCTACAGAAAAATGAGAAATTGAAGGAAGCATGATAAAGCAGTTGTGGACATAAAACGGCTTCATAAATTAGTGAGGAATTGGAGAGTTAAGGCCTCCAATCACTTAGCACATATTCGTATGTTAAAGAAGAAATTGGAGGCGAAATCAAACACCACTGGTGAAAAACTAACATTATTGTCAATACCACATAAGTTCTATCATTGGTATTGAAACTCAGTTTTGAAACTTTGCAATCTCTGGCAGACATAATTGCATGAGGACATGCAAATAAACAAATAGAGGGGGATATGTTGGCTCGCTAAATTGACCCTATTTGTGCCTTCCTGATACCAGTTTTTGTTTCTTCAATTGATCATTTTTCCCTATAAATCCACCTATATCTTTGAACATTCACCTAATTACTTAGCAAGTATAGTCAGGTATAATTGTTTGCTAAACTTTCCAATTTATTTTAATTCAATTTCTTAAATATAATTCTTGGGATCTTGGGATTAATCATGGTATATTCTACAACTTATTTTGATTTCAGCAACATACTTGGTATTTGGTGGCATCATTTTATTTTTGTATCACCCCTGTTCAACTTTTGGTCAACCATATTCTTACTTCAGAAGCTGGCAGTTGTACACATAGAATTCAAGTGGATTGTGTTCACCACCAACTCAAATTAGTTGATCGACTCACGCATGAGAATTAACGAAATATTCATCTCTATGCACTATGTGTCATAGAGATGAAGATTCGATATCAGTCTAAGTTATTTTAGGAATTTTCTTGGGCATCCAAAAAAATGATTATTAAATGATGAAACAACCTATTTTCTAAATCGGTTATGTAATTTTAATGAAAAATAGAGACTGCTCCTAGAGGATCAGGTTAATTATTCAATTCTTGGATTATAAATAGATGACGTTATATGTAACATAGGAGAAGGAAAGTACTGAAAAACATTGTTTCTTTTTCTGAATTGAAATAAGTAACAGAACTAGAACTTGAACTCGACCTTGTTTTCTCTTATCTAAGTGATGTTTTATAGGATTGTAATTTAAGTTGTTCTAATTCATTAGGATGGTTTATTTTATGATATTGTTATATATTTTTTTAATTTAGGTTAATTCTCCAGGATCTCTAAGAACTTTTGGTCTTGTTAGCAAGGATCCACCAGGAGGAACATAAGCCCTTTTCCTTTTACTTTTTAATAGTATAAATGTTTTGACTATTTACTTTGTCCGATTTAATGTTTATTTGATGAATTGTAAATTTCAATTTGATAGGATTGGTTGCCATTGTTAAAAATAATTTCTTCATACTTTTGTTAAATTGTTTATCTTACTATAATTCATATCTAAGTTTAATTTATGTAGTTTTAGTTTTGCAATGATTCATTTTCTCTCTCAAATTGGGAAGTGGACTTTTATTAATATCTGAACATTGGTTTTGATTCAAGATATTTTCCTTAAAAAAAATATCTGACTGAACAGAGCACTTTTAATTATACAGTTCACTTTCAGTCACACAAACTAATCTCAATGTCATTGCATAGTTTTCTACATACTTAATTTAATTTTCAAGTTTTATTAGATTAAACAATTATCAAAGGGTCATTACTTTTGTTGGGGTGTGTTTTAGAATTAAGATTGGATTGAATCTGATTTGGATGAGTATTTTACTTTAATCTGTGTTAGTATATCTTACAAAGAGTTTGAAAATTTGGTATTATAGGATTTAGATTTTATATTTATTTAGGATACAAAAATTGAATTGAGTGAATAAATTGCATGTTTATTTTGTTATGAATTAAGGTGTGTGTGTCGGCAGTAGGTTAAGATAATATAGACTTTAGTTCTGCACATATAGTGTTTGCATCTCACAAGCTGCCTCCCTGGTTTGACAATTTAATACTTGGAATTATTTGACATATAATTTCACCAACAGTTGGCTTTATTTATTTTGTTCCTTTAATTGAATGGGCTTCCAATCTCATTCCTCCCACCAGGCAGCAATGTACTATATGTGTTTGTGTTGATTATAGGGACCTTAATGTGTCATGTCCAAAAGACAATTATCCCACCCCCTTCATCAATCAAATTATCGATGTTGTGCAAGTTGTGAAATCTTCTCATTCATGGATGGTTTCTCTGGTTATAATCAAATTGAATTCAAACTAACTAATCAACATAAGATAGACTTAATTTTTCTTTGGGGCACTTTTTCCTATCATAATTTTCCATTTGGTCTTAAAAATGTTGGGGCCTCTTTCCAGCAGGCCATGGCCTATGCTTTCCACAACATCAAGCATATCGTATAATCATATATTAACGATCTCCATGCCCATTCATGACGGTGCATCGATCATCGAGCTCACTTACTTGAGATCTTTCTTCGTTGTTATTATTATAATATTCGCTTGAACCCACATAAGTCCATCTTTTCTATGGAATCAGATTGTTTGCTTAGATTCATCATTTCCAAGTATGGGATTCAAGTCGATAACTTGAAGGTTGAGGAAATTCTCCAATTACATCATCCTAGAAACATTACCTAACTCCAAAGTTTGAAAGGGAGGGATAAATTCTTGCAGAATTTCATTTCTAATTATGTTGGGTTCACTGAAGATTTTATGTGTTCACTCAAGAAAGGGATCCCTTTTGTGTGGTACAATCAATCCTAACATTCCTTTAACACTTTAAAAAATGTTCTTACATCTACCCCACTCTTGATTCCTCTTGACTATGAGCATGGTTTCTTGCTTTATTTTGTTGCCTCTGAATCCACTATCAAAATGGTTTTGGTACAAGAGGATGGTTTATGCCAAGAGCATGTGATTTATTATCTTACCAAGGACCTTGTCGGTGTTGAGCTTCATTATTCACATGTGGATAAATAAGCCTTGGAAGTAGTCCATGCTATCCAATGTTTTTGACATTATACACTCTTCCGTATGACCAATATGGTTGTTGAATCGAACCCCATGTAGCATATTTTGTCACGTCAAATAATTGGGGGAAATACTTGAAATGGATTTTGATCCTTCGTGAGTTTTATTTAGAGTTTGCAATGGCTAAGTCCAAGAAATATATGGTCTTTTCTTAGTTAATGTTTGACCTTCCCCAGGTTGATGAGGAATTGGTGGCCCATGATCATTCTACATCATAATCATTATTCCTTATAGACTCATCTTATTTGTGGTCTATAAACGCCATCGTGTATCTCTGAATTCAATGTTTTCAATCCTATATTTCCCATGATGAACATCATCGGATACTTCATCATGCGAAGATGTACCTAATCCTTGGTGACACTTTGAATCGTTGAGGGGTTGACCTAGTTCTACAACGATGTCTCACCCATGAGGAAGTTGAGCAAGTTGTGAATTATTTTCAAGCTAAGGAGTGTGGCGATCATCTCTCTAGCATGGCCACTATTAAAAAAATATTTTTGGCACACTATCTTCAAAGATTGCATTACTACGATTCAAAAATGTCACCCTTGTCAAATATTTAGTCAGAAAATGCACACTCACCCCACCCCCCTCCACCCAATTATTTTCGTTATCCCTTTATCTAAATGGGGGATTGATTTTATGACATGAAATACTACCTTAACCAACAGTCATGGATACATCATTGTGTTTGTTGATTATTGCACTAAATGGGTAGAGGCAATGCCAACCTATTCAAATGACAGTGAACTATTGTGTTATTTGTGTTCAATCACATTATTGCAAGGTATGATGTGCCATGAACTATTATAATTAACCATGGGTCTCATTTTTTCAATAAAATGATGACTCAGTTGAGCTCTCTTTTGGTTTTTTGTCCATATAACTCAAGCCCCTATTATCCCCAAGAAAATGGGCAAGTCAAGGTCGATAATTGTATCTTGAATACCATGATCCGACGAATGGTGGGGGAACATAATTCCAAATGACACCTTGTACTCTTTTTTGCATTATGGACATATCGTGCTTATGTGAAAATTGCAACTAGATTTACTCCTTTTCAATTGGTTTATGGTCTAGAAGCAGTCCTTCCTATGGAATGTGAAATTCCTTCTTTGAATCTAATTGTCGATCTCTTGCCCAATGCTTCTACAGACATCTTTATAAAATTACTAATATTATTGGATAATTCTCCCATATGGAAAATTGGTTTTGTCAGGGAGCCTGCCCTAAAGAAAAAAAGAGGCTTTGGCCTCTTCTTCCCTTATCTGGGCTAGCTCTGCTTCCCTAGATTTAGCTTATTGCTCCTTTTTCTTTGCATATGTCTGTTAAGGAAGAAATGATTTTGTATTTGCAACGTCTTGATGAACAATTTCATGATGTCGCTATGATCAATGAGACTCATAAAAAGCGGGTTAAATCCTAATATGAAAAATCTGTTCGACCTCGCATCTTTGCAGAAGGAAACTTAATCTTGGTTTATGATCAAGACAATGATAAGTTGGGGGCAGAAAGGTTTGAACCCATGCGGCACGGTCCCTAGATAGTTACACGAGTGCTTAAAAAGGGTGCTTATGAGTTAATGGATTATGAGGGAAACCATTTGGCATAGCATCGCAATGGGATCTACCTTAAGAAGTACTGCACATAGGATTTTGTACCTACATGGTGCTTTGTACAATATGTATTATAGTTTTAGTGTGGTGTGATTTGATTTCTTTGATTGTCTCGTTTGTATTGGTTTGTGTTCTCATCCATCCTTGTGCTTTATTTGCATATGTCCAAATTTTCCCCGCCATATGTAGGATTTGTTGATGGTGCCATCCATAGTACATGAAACGCCGCTTCCACCGCTTGGGAACTTTATTCACCCTCATACGAACTTGTGAGTTTAAGGGGCAATGACATGGAGCCCTTTACCACTAACGTTGCATAATATAGTGTTTTCATCGAGCTCTTATACCATGCTTCTACTTCGGGTATCCACGTCTTAATGGTCAATTTGGACTCACAATTAGTTGTCGCACAGTTAAATGGTCATTATTACATTCGTCATCCTACTCTTTATTGAAAATATTTACAGGTACGTCTTTTGGAAATACCTTTTGATTAATTTACTTGTCAACATGTTCCAAGAGAATTTAACTCTTAGGATTATTTGTTGGCTAATTATGTGTTAGATTGGCATCTATCTCATTAAGCATCTAAAAATGCATGTACATAGTTACATCAAAGCATTCATCACATTTGAGCCCATTTACATATAACCAAAATGGATATATATATATATATATATATATATATATATATATATCAGAGGGTGTTGTTACATCACTAAAATAGATGCAAGTTGTAACACCCCTGGTTTGAAACCCCATTGTTTTGTTAGTGTAATTTTGTAAAAGACTATGAGTGCTTGTAAGGTAAAACTCCTGTTGTATTTTTTTATTAATATAAAAATTAAAATGGCAATGGCAGAACCAACACATTGAATGAGCGAGGACTCATGTATTCACCTAAGTCGGTGAGGGGGGTGGCATATAGCCTAAAATCTAAGTATGACCCCATTTAACCCTGCTTGCCTTATAATTTTGATAAACCCGTACTTTTCCTAATTAATTACTTAAAGTAGTCTTTGAAGTTAAAAAGGGAATTAAGAGAGAGATTAAGAGGTTATGGAAAATTATATGAGTGTTGCTAAGAGGTGACAAAGACATACAGGTTGGTGGAGCCTTAGGGAAGGAAAGACAGAGAATGTAGAGAAGGAAACTGAGGAAAAATAGCAGCAAAAAAACATCAAAGAAAGGAAGAAGAAGTTGAATTTTTGAAGAAGGAAAGAAAAAATGCAGTGTGCATCATGAGAATGTTGTGGCATTGAAAAGAATTTTGGTTGAGCGTAGAATCCGTGGTCAATTGGAATCGCCGGAGGATAGAGAAATAAGTCTAATTCCATGGCGAAGTGTCCAATCTATCCAGTTTGTGGCAATTGGGTTGGTTAAGAGGACCTATAAACCCAATCCTGTTTTGTTAACTTTTGGGTTGATAAATTCTTCCATTTTTTCCTCTGGTTGCACCAGCAATATGGAAATGGTGTACGAAATTCTTTTGGTGGAATTATAACCGCATATGTAGTGATGGTTTTCAATGTGGTTCTAGTTAAAATGAAGCTAAGGGAAGGAATTGCACAGTTGGCATGGATTTGGTAATAAACCAGTAAATCATGTTTGTCAAGTGTGGAAATCCTAGGAGAAACTTGGGACTGGTGAGAATCTATGGTGAATGCATGAGTCTCAACTTGAGGGTGGAGTTCTAATGAGAGAACAATGACCAAAACTTCCTAAGGTTGGGTGGAGTGTGGCTGCCACGAAGGAAATTACCCATTTCAAGTATTTTGCAGATAAGTTTTATTACCTGGAAATTGTATTTTAATTTATGAGATGGTATTTAATTCATTAATAATAATAAAATTTGCATGATTTTCTTATTAAATTTCATAAGTTTGGGTGCAAGGTATGAATTCATGTTTTACTTGGTTTAATTCATGGGCATGAAATATGTGCAAGGTGCAAGTTTAATTATACGATAATCCTTGAAAATTCTATGCATGCAGGTTCTTTATTTAAGTCTAAGTCAAATTAATTTCATGTGAAAATCGTTAGTTTCCAGGTTTGATTATAACTAAGGCATAACTTTGATTATTTTACAAAATACCATGGGCAAATTTAACGAGTGGTTTTTTGTTTTAAATTACAAGTTTTGGAATCACAAGGCTTGCATGTCAAATTCTATGGGTCGACATAGTAAATAAGATGTCTTTTATCTTTCATGAATTTGGAAAGATATGGAAATGTTTTCCTAATTATTTTATGGAAACCCCATCGGTAAATTTAAAGAGTGATTTATTTATCTTAATGGAACATTTGTCTTGATTATAAAGTTTAAATACTTTTGTCAAGGCTGGAAAAGAAAATTAATTTGTTGGTGTTGTATTTCCTAGACATAATAATATGGATAGTAATAATGTTGGCATACTTTTATAAGTATGGATAATAAAAATCTTGATTTCCTTGCCTTAAGGAAATGTTTGGCATACTTTTATATGTTTGTGTTGCGGTTCCCAAAAATGGAATTTCTATAAAGTTTTGGAAATATTATTTTCTAAAATGTAACCTAACATCATCCGAAAATCATTTTTAGTAAAAATGATATATTCGCAGACTTATATGTCAACCTAATTATTTTTTCTTGAATTATACTCCATCTTTTCCTTAGGAAATTCTTAACTTCTTAGTGTGCAATAAGTATATGAAAAAGGGTATGTTGGAGTATTATCTAACTATATCTTAATAATATGGTAAAACAAATAAATTGAGGTATGTCAAAATAAATCTTTAAAAATGCATTTGCACTAATTTTGTGGAGTTTATTGAATAAATATTAATTTAGAGTTTTACTACGCAGTAAGCTAATATTAATTCAGTCACAACTCATGACAAAGTATTAAAGTTCCCAAGAATGAAATTTGTATAAAAAAAGTTTTGGAAGTATTATCTTCTAAGATGTAACCTAACATGGTCAAGAAATCATGTTGAGTAAAAATGATATATTCCCATAATTATATGTCAACATAATTATTTTTCTTGAATTATACTCCATCTTTTCCTAAGGCAATTCTTAAATTCTTAGTGTGCAATAAGTATATAAAAAAAGGTGTGTCTAAGAATTATCTTACAATATCTTAATAATATGGTAAAACAAATAAATTGAAGCATGTCAAAATAAATCTTTAAAAATGCATTTGCTCTAATTTTGTGGAGTTTATTGAATAAATCTTAATTTAGAGTTTTAATGTGTAATTCTTATTGCACAGGAAGCTAAGGTTAACTTATGTTTAGTAAGTGTGCACAAATCTATTTTTGCATGAATATTTATGAATAAAAGTCTCATAAATTATTCTATGTTTTTGGCTATTATGATTTATTTATGCATTTGTTATAAGAATTTATGAGTCTAATGAAATAGTTAAGCTTTCGCTATTTACTTATATTAATTATGAACTTTAACATGCACTAACCAGATGTATGCATGTAGCTAATAATCATATATGTTTTATTAAAAATAAAAATAAAAATTTGAGTTAAAGTCTAGTGTGACACTAGGTGCGTTACACAAGTTTCCAAAATGGGTTTCATGAGACTATACACAACACTATAATAGTCGCATACATATTGCTCTAGTACATAATATGGCTAAGACAATCCCTTCATCATGAGGAGAGCGATGTTCATGGTAGCACACCACTACACGTGCCACGCGTCGCCAATTGGGGTCATCTCTCACTCTCTCATGTGTCACCAGATGCAGCTCGTGTATCTCCTCTGCGCCTCAGCAGGGATGACATCCCTGCTGGTCATATTGGCATTAAAGAGAATTTGGATGAAAAATGGGTCTTTCAACCCTAATTCAAACTCTATGTCATCATGTATTAGCCAATCAAAATGCTTTAAAACTCAAAAGAGGTGCATGTCTAAGATAGTTTGTTATTATATAATTTGGGGAAAAGTGGAATTTTTTAATAAGATAACTTGTTTTCCCATTTCCCAAGCTATCAAAATTATTTTGGATATTCATAATAAAATTAATATGCTAACCAATTTTAGGTAATAAGTGACCCATATATAATATTAATATTAATTAATATTATAACTAATATATAATAATATTATTGGGTCCGATAATGTTTACTAATATCATAACTAATATATAATATATAATAGTAACTAATAACATAACTAAGACACCCATCTATTTTTAGGTAATATACGACCAATATATTACAATAATAATAATTAATATTATCATTAATATATAATAGTATTATACTGTAATTAATATATTATAATATTATTATACATCTTGAAAAGATGTGTCCAATACCTTTTAACTAATATATAATATGTAATAGTAATATATGTATATTCTAGGTCATATGTGACCAATATATAATAGTAATGCTAATAATATATAATATAATTAATATATTATAATATTACCTATGAAAAAATTGGGTCCAATAACTTTTAATTAATATATAATAACTACTAATATACATATCCATACATACTTTAGATAATATATGGTTCATATATACTAATATTATATTATAATTAATATATTGCAATATTACTCTATATCATGAAAAGTTGGGTGCAATAACTTTTAACTAATATTATAACTAATGTTAATATATAAGTAATATTTGATGATAGCAAATATTATAAATAATATATAATAATAATTAATATTAAAATAATATATGATAATATTATATTATAATTAATATATTATAATAATACTATACACTATGAAAAGTTGGGTCTAATAATTTTTAAGATGACACTATGTATTTAATTTTCTTTCCTTATTTTGGGTGAAAATACTATATGGAACTTCGCCCTCATAAATTGATTTTAATATCAAATATATATCTAAGATAGCTTTGATAAAAGTGAAATAACCTTGGGAAGCTTCGATAAAAGAGAAATAGTATTAAAATTGTCTGCATGGCATCATTTTATCATTTTCCTTACAACACACATTTTTCATCCAAATTTACTTTAATGTCCCACATCAATGTCATCACAATTTCATTGTTAGTACTCTTGCATCTACCAAAAACATTGAAATATTCATAAAATCCCAAAACATTTAAATGTTTCAAAACTTAAAAACAGGTTTTGAGTTGTTTCCTTACTGAAATCCCCCTACATTTCCCCCTCGAGGAGAACCATATCCTTGTCATCCCAAAAATAGACACCTACATATGGGTAGTCGTCAATCACTAGGACCTGCTAGTCCCACCAACTAAAAAATCCAGTCCTGAATGCAAACACCTTAGGACCTCCACCAATCGTGCCATCAAGTATGTATGTTGTTTCGTATGCGACTTTGATGATGCCAAAGGCAGAATATCCTCCTGAGGCCTCATCATGGGGACCCTCTCTAGAAAAAATGACATCGAGATGGAACCATATCCAAATTGATTTTGTCTGTATGCCTTGCATTTTGTTAGTTGAGATTTTAGGATTACCAGCAGTCCTTCACACCATTTGAAAATGGTGAAGTTGGTACATTTGATTGCATACTGCATTTGAATTTTGGATTCCAATTGGAGGCATGTGCTCCATTCCACTCATGTGATAGTAAATAGCATTGTTCATAGTGGGAGGCTCACTACATCTTTGATTGGAATCTTGCTACTTGTTTTCTTTGTCCCTTGTCGACAATATCCCATGATAAACTCATCCATGGTTTCTATGTCGACTTGAGATCCTACTAAAGAAATTGGAGCTCCTCTCGTTGAGAGCCTTGTCAAGAAGTATAGATATTCCACTTCAATAGTGAGTATCCCACCTCCCACTATGGATTGTTTCCCATTATTATCCCACTTCAATATTAGATTCTCGAGCAATGGAACCTGCTACCACATACCTTGTATCATGAAAATTTCCAAAAGACCACAGGTCCTCAACACTTCCAAAGTCTCATCATTTTGAAGAGCATTTGAATCATCAATTTCATGCTCCCTTTCCTCCATTCCAACATGTTTTCCATCATATAAATTGACCCATGTAATTAGTTTATCCAAAACGTGCATATGTTTTTCTAGATATGAAAAAAAAATTCTCAAAAATACGCTCATCACTCCCCTAGCATCGTAACCAAGGTGATTTCCATCACTCCCCTAAGCCAAGTATGATGGTGATCCCCACCTACCATTTCCTTGTTTCCTTCCCTGGGGGGCGATGGTTGACTTTTCACTTTAAAAAATGCAAAACTATACTCAAATATTCACAGATCTAAACAAAAGAAATGGATGAAATCACAAGAGGAGGAGCTGATATATTACCTGGCAGCAACGAAATTGCAAATGGTGCCTGGTATCTCCCGCAATATCCCTCTGAAGGTTTGGTAAGAAGTGGCCTTCAACAAGCTCTCCAATTTACCAAGGTGAAAATTACCCAATAACTCTATTTTTGGCCTTTTAGCCAACTTTTTCACCAAAAGTAAGTGAGTTTGATATTATCCATGTTCACATTGGACCTCATATACTTCAATATTTTTCAATTTATTGAAATTTTTATGTATTTTTTAGGGAATTTAATATATTTTCAAGGGTCTTTGACATCTTTAATGCAAGATAGGAACACCTTTGGACCTTTTTATTGGTAACATCCACTTATGGTACCTAATTTCTACCCATGGCATCTAGGGATTGGATTTTTCACCATGCACATTGTGTTTTATATGAACACTATTATTTTTTTCATTGCACATAGGCTTGATCCCACCAATTTGTGACATTAGCCAATCCATTTGCATATGTGTTGTAACTTGCGCAGTAGTGCCTTCCCAACCATGGGTACCCTAGAGTAGCACCTAGATTATTATTGGTGTTCATGGTCTTGTTATGGTAGGATCGAGAGCCCTATTAGTCCATGAATCTCACATGATTGAGTCTCATTTTCCTCTCTCATCATTATTATTCTTGTCATCCCTCGGGGTTCCCACATTTTTACTGCTTATATGGTTGTGCACGATTGGTCCCTTATGCCATGTTGCTTGCTACTTGCTTCACTCATTATGCTTATGCAACTACAGTCGCACTCGCAAGCTTGATGCCACACTATGCTTCATATTGCAATACCCTACCTAAGGAGAGGACTACTGCTATGAGCGGTCCCGTTTTTCTCATTCTTCAACACTTGCACTATGTATCACCTATCGGGTTTTTTGCACAAACAAACCTATTAACAGGAAAGACACTATATCAAACACTCTTCTCTCCTTTCTTCGAGCTTGTTAAAAATTGAATAAGACTTCGAATTTATTTTTTCGGGCTCATTAAACTCTTATGAAAAAGATCTTATCGAGCATAATTCTATCTCTTTTTCGAGCTGGTTAAAAAATGAAGAAGATACTTAAAAGGAGGAAAAAAGGGGGAGGATCCCATTGTCTATCTTAAGAAATGGTAGCAGTCCAATACGTCACCCTTGAACATGGCACATGTTTGTGTCTTTGCCTTACAATTGGGTTATCCCCTTACCTTATATCCTTACCATTTTCATGAGTCACGGTACTTCTTCGATTGGTTACTCTTCCAATTACTATGGAGGGTTCTTCAATGACCCCTGCACCATTTTACTATGGTCTATACGGTATTCTTGAGTCTACGTTGTCTAGTCACATAAGTGTCGTGTTATATGCTCAAGGGGATGTCAGATTAAGTCAGCCATTATGTAGTCCCATTGACCTTATGTGTCATCCATACCTATGTCAGTCTATTATACTTGGTGATCTTCTATATCTTTATCACAGTTCTTGATGTATGTTTTGTGTCAATTGATGGGGGATAAAATAAGGCCCTCCTTTGATTTATTCATTCTTATCGAGGCCAACTCTTTATCTAAGAAGTGAATCTAGAAACCATAGTACCTTAGATCTTGCAGTCATCAATGGCAATTTTTCCTTGCGTTCGAGAAGGGGTAAACATCATTGACTCGTAATCAAGCAATTTTAAGAGTGTTCAATGTCAACTCATTTATTTACACTCGCTAGATTGTACTAGGTGTCTTGGGATCCATTATCATCATCGATGGACTCCCTCATGTTTGTTAACAATACACATCATTGATCAGTAATCAGATGGATTCTTACATGTTCCACATCAACACATATATTCACATGTTGTAGAATCACACCATCGAGGTTTGAGACGGAGAACTTGGGTTTAGGAGTTCACTAGTGGAAAATGAGAGATTAGTGACTAGGAGACCAAAAAATTTGGTCACCACAGTTGTTTTCAAGGGATAAATGACCAAAATTGAGAAATTTAAGTGAGCTAACTAAAAAATACCAAGATAAATGACCACTTTTGGTCACGGGATAAAAAACAACTAAAAATGACCAAGATAAATGACCAAATTTGGTCATGGGATATCTAGACTAAAAATGACCACATAACAATTGGTCATTTATTTGGTCATTTTTAGTTGTCACTCCGACAATGAAAAAAATTACAAATTTGACAATGNGAGACCCCCTGCAGTGTTATAATTTAGTAAATTAACAATGTATTGTCACAACTCAACATGAATTGACCAAATTAATATAATATATAAAATACACATCGGTGGCCCTAAATGTGCATCTCTGGGGGGTCTCTGAATTCATCTGCAGGATTATAATTTACTAAATTATAATCCTGCAGATGAATTCAGAAAATTATAATCCTGCAGATGGATTCAAATACCAAGGGGTTTTTGAATCCATCTACAGGATTAGAATTTAGTAAATTATAGACCCCCTCATGTACACAGCTCAACTATTTTACTTTGTATGCAAACCCTAAGAAAAAAGTTATTACATTTTGTTTTAATAAGTAGCAACTCAATGAACTAAACTTTCTATTATTTATTGAAAGAGTTCTCAATCTTTTAACTAATAAGACTAAGGTTATATGCCTTAGGTTACATCCAAAAAGTACTAAAAAAATATTGGGAAAATAAAACTCTCCCTTTTGCAAAACCCGTGGAAGCGGAAACAATATTGTGCAATCTTACATTTATCCACTTGCAACATAGCATTTGGTTCTTTTTTCTTCTATGAACGAGTGTTCCCACCTTTGTTTTTGGCGGGATGTGATTTTGAGGGAATAGTCTCTCATACCCCATCCCAAGAGGTGTCAATTCATTTGTTTTTCCACAGACTGATTGCTCCAGCTATCACATTTTCCATAGAGCTTGCCTTACCATTTGGTTACAAATTATCGTGGGGTGATCAGGAAAATTAAAACTTGCCAGCACATCCATGGACATTACTCATGCCACACAGCTGCTTCGGTAATCGATAAATTAATATTATAAATGAGCTAGAGCGACTTCGATCCCAGACTCTTCTCACTTTAACATTTATAGAGTTTTCCAGGGCTTCTATTTCAAATTTTGAGGTAATTGAATATTTTTCCTTTGTTAATTTTTTAGGTTTAGGGTCTAGTGTATGACTTTGATTTATTCTTTGTTTTCTATTCTGGATAGGACTTAGGTTTTTTTTATTTATCAGATGACAAAAACCCTAGTCTGACCCAAAAATGAAAAACATTTGAAACACATAAGATCAAATTTTTGTATCAAGGTTTCAAATGTTGTGAATAAGGTTAGTTTTAACCAGAGAATATGAATCAGACAACATTTTCTTTGATTGTCTTTGTAATTTTAAAAGGATCTTACACTGTACAATTATGTGCAGTGGCCAGTTATTGAGTACTTTTTTTGCTTCCCTAGAGGTAATCTTTGGAGGAGTTTTTGATGATTATGGTGCGTTTATAGTCTTGGGTTTCAGTACTACATTAAAAAATGAACTATTTTTACAGTTCGACGCATCTATTCGAGAACTGTTTGCATTTGTGGTGCCTCTCTTGTGGGTTTGGGAGAACTTTTTCTTCCTGTGAATTGTATGCAGAAGAAAAAGATGTAAAAATAATTAGGCAATGATACTTTTACCTTCCTTTCTCGTTGGGTGGGTTGATTATTAATGGAAATATTTTAAAAAAAATGTATGGAAATAACAAAGGTCCAAAAAAATTGGGAAAAAATATACAAAAAAATGCTCTTTTGAGTTGCCCATTAATCTGTGAATTGACAGCAATCCATTATGCTAATAAAATGTATAATTGTGTGTCCTAAATTCTTGGTCAAATGTTGATGGATACATAAAACTTTGTGCTACACAAAATTTCATTTTATGAAGGGCTTGGAATTTAAATAGCTCTTTAAGATTCAGGTGTGTCCGTAAGAAATCTTCAGTTTGCCTCTTCACTCTTCTCTGGTGTCACATTGGTGTTGGGGTCTGGTCCCTGGTGGTTAATAGTCCTTACATGCCTCGATTCTTATGGAGGGGGTGGCCACAGTGTTATGGAATCCCCTACTAGAATATTGCTTGATTGGATGCAGGATCGATATTCCACTTGGTTGGTCCCCTCGGTCCCCTTTGTTTGGCACAACTCGTCGGTGCATGTGTGTACAATAAAGTCAAATCATCAGTATTGGTGCCTTGGAATTGCTTCTACAACTATAAAATTCCTATTTCTCTCCTCTGAAAAGGTCTTACTTTCTATTGATCCTTTGATTATCTCTACCTTTTGTTCTTTTTGGACTCTCAAGCCTATAAAACTTCTACAACTATAATACTCTTTTGGTTATGGTTCAAATTGCTGTCTTGGGCATGGCGATCCACAAAAGGAGTATCGACAATATTGATTGTTCCAGGAAGAGGAGAATGTATCAAATGGCATATGGAAGCCATATAAATTGATCTCAGGTCAATCAACATTGACCCTCATGCTCACAATGTTTTTATGTTATTAAAAGTATGTAATAATTGTTGGTGTTTGGAATTGTTTCACTTCCAATAAATAACTCAGCTCCTGCATAGCCAAAGAAATGGGCACAAGTTCATAAACGTAGCAGTAATAATGGGCGTTTTAATGGGTTTATGGGTGTTGGTTATGCGACTAATATTCCACTGGTTTGATGGAGTAGATATGTTTGACCATTATTTCACAGTCATGAATTTTTGGATCTACTAATATATACCAAATCTATCTTATGGGAACTTACTAATCAATTAGAAAATTTGTATTCCAGATTGCAATTTCAATTAGCATTTAGATCTAAAATATTTAGTTTTCTGTATAAATGTATGGTTTGCATAATCTATTTACCATGTATTAGAAAATCCAACACCTCTCTTGGTACTGAATTTTTTACCAATTGTAGCAAATTGACTCTAGAAAGAAATTAGAGACATCATACTTAATGTCGCCTTGTGATGTTGGGATCATAATCTTGAATACAAATTATGAAGCTCAAAGTGGTTATAGTGTGTGGGTATAATATCCTCTTAGGTCAAATATGACCCTTATTAAAGGTATTGTTTAGAGAAGATTCAAAATTTTATCCAAGATACATCCAAGAGGGAGCCTTTTTTGGAGGTTTTGATTCCTAATTTGAAACAGCGAATGCAAAATGAATCTACGTTTCTGTGAGACAAATATTAGTTAGCAAGTAGTTTCTTGAATTTAACAAATTAAAGTTGAATCAATAAAAGAAAGTAGGAGCTTTAGAACAGAAGTATACAAAAATAATCCTTCAAATCAAGTAAAATGCTAGTTTCTAGCTGATTGTGATCAATACAGTAGTTGAGGAGAAACAAATCAAATTGTAGACTTCGCATTCACATGCTTTCCTAGAAGGAAGGATCTGTGATAGATATGCTACAATCACAAGGCCTTGACATAATGGCTTGAGTTTGGGATTATCATCAACTCTAGAAAGAAACTAGAGATGTCATACTAAGTGTTGCTTTGTGGTGTTGGGATCATAATCAGGAAACCTCGAGTACAAACATTCTTTAGTGTTGTATATGACTAAATTTGAAATAAAATCTAGATGATTTAGATGAATAATTGGACTCCCTAATAAATATTCCTCTTAGTTATACAACCATCCCATTCTTTGTCAAAACATGAGGTCTTTGATGATTCCAAACTATTTATATCATAAAGACATTTTTTGCACCTTTTTTCTCAAGTTATTTGGTGTTTTCAAGAACTGTCTGAGAGCCACCTTCCGCTTCACCAAATTTTATTTTGTGAAATGCATTCTTGACAAATTAGAGTTGCACGGTTTCCTTTTCCTATCTTGAACATTTCTTTCCCCTTTGTGTCAGCAAGTTTTTGTAAAATACTGAGAAATACAAATGAGGTGGCTGCAAATAGAGAGAAGTTTCAATAATTACTTGATCCTTTTCCTTCATATTACATATATAAAATATAGTAATCCTTCAAACCTCGGAATATCTCCATGGCTATTCCTATAATTGTAGAAGAATATATATTTTTGCAACATTGTGAATTTCTCTAGATCCATTGTTTTGTGAAAACTGAAAACTTTATCTAGGAGATTTGTTTAACCCGTAATGATTGCCAAAAGTTCAACTGAGGCAACCTAGTAGATGTAGTCCTTTACTTTTCTCCCTGATTTAATGTTTTCATCTTTGTACTGAAGCAAACCTAACACATTGACAATGTCTACCTTTTGTTTTTTTATGTGTTATCCTTCAATATTTTCGATACCCGTTCCTTTCTACTTAATCCCGTGCCCTCCATGGTTTGCAATTCAACACTACATTTGCTTCCTCATTCCAGAAACTACAATAAATTTGACCATTTATGTCTATGATGAGATATTGATAATTTTTATACTTTGATGTTCAAATGCATTCCCAACAGTCTCATGATTGTGATTCAATAATTCCTCTCATATTTGTATAAAAATGTTGACATTAGAACTATTGTGATTAAATTAGTTTGTTACTTGCATCCATGTGACTAAGGGATCTCACTATAATGATTTTAGTCTTCAAGAGTGAAACTAAGTTTCACATATTTAATGATTTTCAACTCTATTAACACTATCCATAAATATGCAGCAAAGATGGACATGGCAAAAGCAAAGCACAGTTTCGGTATTTGTATGGCATGCACCTATAACAATAGGTTCTAACTTTTGTCACCTTTGTATGCTCCCATGAATGCTATGGATGATATGGATTTTGATTGATTTTTGAACTTTGAAGTGGTAAGCATGTCTTATGTAGCCATAGTATGTTGCTGGAAGAAGAGATCTACACTTTTGGAGAGAACTTGGAAACATCTATTTGCCACATTAAATCCTAACGAAAATTATTTTTTGCCTATGATATTAGGCATGCAGAACCTATTTGGGGTGGAGCTAGGATGCCATTCTTGAAACCATGAGTTGAATATCACAACTACTTTGTGCATGAAGTACTTTTGAGTTGAGCTAGATTTTATGGTTGCAATCATGAACTGGTATTCAGTAGCCCTTATCTTGGTTATGAGAAAGAAACAATGGTTTAAGCCATCAGCTAGGAATTATGTATAGTGCTAGATCTTGGTGTCATTCCTAAACTTGGTGTGATTCCGAGAGGCTCTTGATCTATATAGGATGGGGTCCATCCTTATCCCTTGGGGACATGTCCTCTACATTTTTTTGTCCTGGGGGGTATGGGAGGAAGCATTCCCATTTCAATGGGGACACTCCCATAAAACATGGAATATTCCCATGTCCTAGGTATCCCTTTGCTTCCTTGGGGAAAGCCAAGATGTTGTCAAGAAAACAGGGGAATTGTTGGGTATCATGTGCCCAAAGCTAACGTAAATTCCAACTCCATTGACTGTTGTCACCCTTGGGAGATCTGTTATTTTATTTTTTTCTGTTGTTTGTCTCTTCTTATAAAATCGTCATAAGACTGTTAAAAGTTAGAACTTAATCATTTCTTGATTTTTTTATATAAAACATTTTATTGTCATAGTCTAGCCAAAATACAAGTGATGTAAACTTTTCCAGACATATAATATATCAAACCAAACTCTTGCTTGATGTTAACCTTTTATTTTTGTTGCTTCGAACAAGTAATGCCTTTTTCTTTCCAAGTTTATGAACTAACTATTTATAATCACAGCATAACTTTTATTTTGAGCAATTTTGAATTATTTCCTCCATGTTAAGTTTTTACGTTGATTGATTACTCATTATTGAATATAGAAAATATTTTTGTTTTAAAGGGATGTATTCTTAAAATAATCATCTTTGTATGCATCTGAAATGAATATTTTATTAATTTCATTATCAGACTTGTGAGATAACTATGTACTACATTGCATGGTTCCAAGAAACATAGACTTTGAAATGTAACATAGATTTCCGTGGGCTTCATACTACTTTCAATAGTTTACTGTAATGTTCATGCAAGATATGGGGTGAACAGGGGCAAGCAGATCTAGAGAGAGCAAGAATTGTTTGTTGAATTGTGGCTCCACTGGCTCAGAATCTTTGAAAAATCTAGTTTTGGGAGGCATAGGAAGCTTCGCAGTGGTTGATGGCTCCAAAGTGGAAGTAGCAGATCTAGGGAACAATTTTTTGGGTATGTCTCTTGGATGTTCATTACAACTTAGGGTTTTGACTTAGAATATATCTCATTTCCTGCATGGAAGTTACAGTTTATTGTTGGCTTGTGCAGTGGACACTGAAAGCATTGGTCAATCAAAGGAAAAGTGCGTGTGTGCATTTCTACAAGAACTCAATAATGGTGTTCCAGCTAAGTTTGTATCATGTGCCCAAAACTAACGTAAAAAGAGTAGCATCCTCAACCTTAGTGTATTTCTTTCACAATCATGGACCCTGAATTTCTTTCTTCTCAGTATTATTACCTTTTAAGATGAGAAGTCCTACCTAGGGTATAGTTTTTCTTCAGTGCATTATATCATATGAAAAAATTCAAATTATACAATTGATGGGTCTACAGTTTGCTTGGTGTTGTTTCAACACACGTAGAAATCCCACTTATTGTGTTATAATTTGAATAGACCATGGGTCTATAATTTCTTTTTAGGGTATCAGTTTCATTGTGTTCATTAACCAAGTTCAATGAACTGTTTTAGTACAGGTCTGTCAGAAGCCAGGATTAACAGGTATTGTTGGAGGAGCAAGTCGGTAAGTTGACTTGAACGATAGCCGACTTAGTCGATCAGCCGACTAAGTCAGTTGGCCGACTAAACTAGAGATTAGGTTGGCCACCTAAGGTTGTGTCAGTTCGCCGAACCGACAAGTAGTTATTTTGTAACTGTTTGTAAATCATATATATTAGGCTGTTGAGCCAGATGAAAACTCGGTTCAGTTCTCTGTATTGTATGGACCCACTCATGTTAATATAATCTGTTAATTTATCTACTTGCTCTTATCTCTTGTCTCTGTTATGTATGTATGTTTTGGTATGTATTATTGGTAACCTTATGTGGTCTGTGACATTACAATATTGGTTCCGTTGCCGTTAGTACATGTCTGAGATGTATGCAAACAGATGATATCAGAACAGGAGATTAAGGACTGGTGGGAACGTAAAATTGAAAATTATTTGCAGAATTACGCACGAAGAAACAGATTAACGATTGCACAAGCAAAAGCGAGATTCTTTACAGAGACACATGAGAAGTTTGTAGAATCAGTGCCCCGAATTCTGAAGAAACTCCTGGATGAAAAAGCTGGAAGGGACTAAAGATCAATAGTTGCTAGAAAAAGGGATTCGTGTGGGAAGAACAAACTTGTCGGAGTGGTTCGAAAAAATCGCCAACGACTTCTGCGAGGAGCAAGCAGTAGAAGATAGAACTTCGGTGGAAACCGTCAAGGAGAAATTTTACACAGACCTCACCGAGCAATTTCTGTGTTCCTTACCGACCTTGTTGTTTAAGTTCATGATCGAGAAGGGAGTGGGTAATATTGTCGAACCTCATCCATCACTTCATGGACTGCCATTAAACCCTAACTGGGAAGAAAAGCAAAAGAGGTGGGAAAAATTCATTGCAGAAAGGGAGTGGGAATACTTCCTAAGCAAGTAGACCAAACTATCTGAGCTTTCTAAAGTGTCGAGTAGGCTATGGGGGGGTAGCTGGTCATATGTCGAGATAAAGTGGAGTGGATTCTAGTCGACTAGAAGCATATACCAATCACCATTAATGAGAAGTCGACCAAAAGGGAAATCAAGAAGATAGTATCACACAAAGGTATGTCGAATGTTCAAAAAATAGATAGGGAAGAGAGACAACAAAGGAGGGAAGAAAGAAGAGAAAGAGCCTTAGCGCTGCACAGAGGAATGAGTACTAGGGAGACCAACCAGGGAATAAATCTGCCAGAGTAGGGTCATGACCGACAAGAAGAAGGCATGGAAGAAGAGGTGTCCCCTACGGAAGAAGAATTGTGGATAAAGCAGCCAAAATATCTCCAATTAAGAGCTCCCCAAGAAGGAACAACTCTATCTCCGTTGAATCCGCGTACCCGGATACAAACTATTGTCGAAGAGGACCTCCGACTAGGAGCTGGTGACTTTGGTATATGGAGCTGACTAGACGACGAGACATACACTGGAAGACACCTCATTATCCATCGACCAGAAGAAGGAAACTGGGTTACCTTTCAAGCGGTACCCTCCAACCGAAGTATCCACTTACTTTTACCGACACATAAAGAAGCACCCACCCTACCAAATACATCTTTTGAGGACACAGAACATTCAGAACTGTGGAAAGGTAACTGCAGTTGGACATCGACAGAAGAATTCGAAATCAACCGACTGTTGGTCAAAGACGAAACAACAAAAACAACCGACGGAGACAAAAGTTCCGTCGACGATAGTTCTACAGCGAGGAATAAGCAAATAACCCCACCACCCCCACCACCACCTCTTGAAAGTAGCGACAGTGATTTCGACATGGGTCACGGGTCAGCACACATTCCTCTATATGAGGGGGATGAGGACCCCAGATGACATTGGTTCTTCTATGAGTTGACTTGGGAGGATAACCAAGTTACGGACGAAGACGGGCAGATGGGGCAGTTCGCTGGTGCCTTGAGGAAAAGGGCATTAACTTGGTACATGACCTTTTCTAAAAGACAACCTCAAGCAACCAAAGCCAAGATCAAAGTGCAATTTCTATCATTTTTCAAAACTCCAGATGCTAAACATCTAGTAGCAAAGAAATTAAAAACAACATCGTAGAAGCCAGGAGAAACTGTCCGCGATTATGATAAGCGATGGAAATACCTTCTTAGCCAACTGGACTATGTTATAGATGAACAATTATTAATCTAGTGGTTTCTTGCAGGTTTATCTCAGAAAATCCACCGACACATAAGTCTAGAGACATTCAAGTCCTATGCAGATGCACTTACAAAAGCTCTCCAAGTGGAAATGGACGAGGACTAAATAGCATACTCCATCGATCACAGACTAGAAGAACAGCTTAAGATTGTGCAGAAGTCTCTAAAATAATTAAACCTCAAAAGTCAGGATATCTAGTGCACGAAGTGCTCAACGGCTGGACACTCAAAAGACAACTATCGATAGGAAACCAGCCGACAGGACGTTCGATTCGTACAGACAAAATGTTTTTGTGACATTTGCCAGGATCATGGACCCGTTCAACATGAAGAATGGCAAGGCATCTTGGTGTGCAATCTGTGAAACTAAAAATCATAACACGGTCGATTGCCATCTGAACCTAAAGAACCGACAGAATTATCATGCAGTCTACCAGACCACTCCAGTTGCACAAAATAATGAGCAAAACAACTTACCAAACAATCAGAACAATCAGAGATATGAAGTTCGAAGATACGAGCACCAGTATGACAATCAACGTGGAGGCTACGGAGGTTGAGGTCGATTCTCTAGAAATCGAGACAACTGACCACGTCGACCCATCCAATGCTTTACATGTTATAAGGAGGGACATTGGTATGCAGACTGTCCATACAAGGACAGAACTGACCTCAAATTTTGTACTCATTTTGGAGTAGGGGATCACTCACTAGAGGATTGCCCTACCATGCTGAAAAAAATAAATAAAAAGAAAAATGTTAATGTCTTGTCGTGTGTGCAAAAAAATGATGTACTAAATACAAAGAATTTGCATATTTTAACCCGACAAGGGATAAAAACAGGAAGTGATAACCCAAGAATCAGCAAAATAAAAAAGAAAAATGTCTACCCTGGCCCACTTAAAGAAAAACAAACATATAAAGAGGCAACAAATGTATTCCAATAAATTGCACGACAAGAAGAGGCTAATGACAATCGACATAACACAAAAAAAGAGTTAATACAACTTGTACAAAAAGATAACTCAGTATCTCAGTTCATTGATTTGCTATATGAAATAAAACACAACAACATCGAAAAACAAACAAAAAATATCTGCAGTTTAAATCAAAAAGATAAAAATGATGCCGACCCACTTGTCGACCTGGAAATTGAAGGATACCATGTTTGACAAGTAGTACTCGACTTTGGATCACAAGTAAACATCATGACTCGTGAAACTTGGGAACAAATGGGCAGACCTCGACTATATGAGTCAGGAATATACCTCAAACTAGCCGACCAGGGCCTAATTGAACCTATTGGAGTCTGGAAAAATGTTGATACAACTATAAAAGGAATCTCGACCAAAGTCGACTTCGAAATAATTGACCCTAAGGAAAGATCCAGCTCCTTCCCAGTGTTAGTCGGTCAACCTTGGGGTAGAAAGATGAAAGCATCGATATCCCTGGACAAAGAGAGAATCAAATCAAAAGGAAATGGACAAAAAGGTCATTGTACCTATTCATCCATCCCAAGGAGAACCATGGATAGAACCTATCGACGAAGAAGTCGATATCTGACAACTCTACCAGATACATAATAACAAAGATTACACAGAACCTAACACATATGGTGAACTTTACTTAGGAAATCAAGACTCAGTCGGTTATAATTCAGACACAGAATTATATGATTGAGATGTCGAGAACTACGAAACACAAGCAAGAGGGTGCTGGACTATCCAAAAGGTACAGAAAAAGCCTACCCAACAGTGCTTCATAGTGTCCATTGTCCCAAAAATCTTTGAGAAGAAAATTAGGGAATACCCTAATTTAAAACCTACCAATGTAAATACTACACAAGTACCAAGATATAAGGAAAGAGAATCACCAGTCATGCACATAGAACAAGTTTCCAAAAATATTGGTGAACATGGTCAACTACAAAGTTTAGTAGAAACTTTTACAGGACAAGCTGCTAGATGGTGGGATACCCATCAGACAAGACTGCAGACCTGGACAACAGCTTCAACTTACTTTGTAGAAATATTTGGAGGAAAGAAGTTAACCAAACAGGCTCAGATACCTATACTCATTCAAGGACAGAATCCAGAAGATCATATTAAGACATGTGAAAAAGAATGGAGAAGACTTGGGTACAAGGATGAACGAACATGGCCACACCTGTTTCCATCAACTCTCTCTGACTTACCAAACAAATGGTATAAAATGGAAGAAGCTAGAGGTGAAACATTCTTATGGCATGAAATCAGAGAAAATTTCATTAAAGATTTCAAATTTATACCACATAATGAAAACTTAGTCGAAACAGCAAAACAGATTAAAGAATTTATACAGCCGACAGAAAACAAACCCTTAAAAGATAACCGACAGACAATGAAATGTAACAGTATACAAACTGGGATAATACCACAGTCGACAAGACTACAGTTAGAAAACGAAAATACAAAATGGAAAAGCTTTAGATGAAAATCAAACCATGTCGAAACGACCAAACCTATTTGTACAGTATTCAAAGTTGAAACAACCGACAAAGAGGATACCGACAGAATGACTACAGCTGACTTTCCTGCCACATTCTCACAATTTAAGGAAGGAAGTCGACCAATCAATGAAGCCAAATCTCTAGAATGGCTAGATGCTAAAGTCAAAACCAGAGAAGTCGACATCTCAAATGATGACCGACCAAAAATGGCCAATATTGGAGACTACTGGAATGAAGAACAGACAACAAAAGTAGTGAACCTATTAAAAGAATTCCAGGATGTATTTTCCAGAGATTATATAGATTTCAAAGGTTTGGTCCATGAAATGGGAGAAATGAAGATTGACACTAAACCTGATGTTCGACCTGTGAAGAAAAGGCCATATAAGCTAGCTCACAAATACAAAGAGATAGTCAAAAAGGAAATTGATAACATGCTTGCAGCAGGCATCATCTACCCTATTGACCAATCAGAATGGGCAAGTCCAATGGTAGTCCAACCTAAGAAACATGATCAGACCAAACTAAGAATTTGTGTCGACTTCAGAGAACTAAATAAAGTGACACTGACAGACCCATTTCCAACTCCTTATGCAGATGAAATCTTAAATGAGGTTGCATGACATGAATGCTACTCATTTACAGATGGATTCTCCGATTATAACCAAGTGCCAATAGCTAAAGAGGATCAAAAAAAAAAAAACAACAACATTTGTATGTGAATTTGGCTCATTTGCTTATAAGGTTATGCATTTTGGATTAAAGAATGCACCTGCAGTATTCTCTAGAATTGTGGTCAAAACATTCCAAGAGTATATTTACAAAACCATGGCTGTATACTTTGATGATTGGACAATATACTCCATGTTAAAAGATCATTGCAAGTGGCTAAGACTTATGTTGGAAAGATGTCGACAAATCCAGTTAGCCCTAAATATCAAGAAGTGTATATTTGTCACCCCTATAGGGATATTGCTAGGACACATTGTCCGTAAGGAAGGTATTAATATCGACTTTGCAAAAATAAAAATTATCCTCAACCTAAAACCACCAGTAAACCCAAAACAAGTCACGGTGTTACTTGGCCACACAGGCTATTACAGAAAATTCATAATATATTATTCAGATATGACCTATCCACTCAAAGAACTATTAAGGGAAGATAAAGAGTTCAACTGGACAGAAGAGTGCCATATATCATTTGAAAAACTAAAAATAAAACTAGTCGAAGCACCAATCCTAAGGTTTCCAAACTGGTCAATCAAATTCCATGTTCATATTGATGCATCAGGTCTAGAAATAGGCGCAATATTAACTCAACCAGGAGATGATGAAATGGATTATCCTATAGTTTACAGTAGCAGAAAATCAAACAAGGCTGAAAGAAATTATTCGACAACAGAAAGAGAAGCACTAGAAATGGTTTTTGCATTACAAAAATATCGACATTATCTTCTAGCTAACCCATTTATATTCTATATAGACCATCAGGCACTTAAATATCTCATCAATAAACCACTACATCATGGAAGGATTTGTCGATGGCTACTACTATTCCAAGAATTTGAATTTGAAGTTGTCCTCAGACCAGGTAAGTTAAATGTCGGTCCCGACCATTTAACCCGAATCAACACAGGAGAGGAGCCGACAGGAGTCAAATATGACTTACCAGATGCACATCTATTTCGAATAGAAGTAGTCCCAGCAGAGTTAGAGGAAATAGCCCAGTTCTTAGAAGATGGACAAGCACTATAAGGAATGAGTACAAAGAAGAAACAAATCCTAGCTATGAAAGTTGCACCATACAGTCCTATAAATGGATTTCTTTACAAAATGGGATTAGATGACATCCTCAGAAGGTGTGTACTGGAACATGAAAGAGACAACATTATGCATGAAGCACATTATGGACCTGTAGGAGGTCATTTCCAAGCAGACACAACTGCAAAGAAAATCCAACAGTCAGGGTTATGGTGGCTGACACTTCACAGAGATTGCAAAAAATTTGTAAGTCAATGTGACAGATGTCAACGACTAGGTCGACCCCTGCCTAGCATAGAAATGACTTTGATATCAGTAAACCCAAGTTTGACATTTGAAATTTGGGCCATAGACTTCATAGGACCATTTCCTATACCAGCAAAAAGGACAGGTGCAAGGTATATCATAACTACAATCGAATATGTGACCAAATGGGCAGAGGCAGAACCTATCGACACATGTTCCAGTGAGATAGCTTCTAAGTTCATCTATGAGAATATCATTACCAGATTTGGATTTCCACTAACCTTAATCAGTGATCAGGGAACACACTTTATCAATAAAACTATCAAAACCCTAATCGACCAATTCCAAATCGACCACCGTCGGAGTACAGCATACCATCCTCAGTCGAATGGAGCAATTGAAGTATTTAATAAAACATTAACAAAAGGATTAACAAAAATATGTAATGCTAACAAGGACAACTAGGATGAGAAAATACCTGCAGTATTATGGGCATACAAAACAGCATATAAACGCTCGACCGACCAAACCCCCTTTCGACTAGTCTATGGACAAGAAGCAGTAGTTCCATTACACTTTCGACAACAGACACCTATTATTGCAGAGATCCTACATGTCGATGTCGAACAAGGAAGAAAGGATCGACTACTACAACTGAGTAAACTAGAATAACACCGACTACTCGTGATGCAACATCAAGAAATTCATAAACAACAACAAAAAGCATGGCACGACAGAAACATCAAAAACAAAAACTTGTCGGTGGGAGATCTTGCTTTACTATACAATAGTTGGGTAAAAGGTAAAACTAAAAAGCTACATACATAATGGATGGGACCCTATGTTGTTGAAGAGATACATACCAACGGATCAATCCGAATAAGAACGTTACAAGGCATAGTATTTCGGAAACTTGTTAATGGAGCCCGACTAAAACGCTACAGAAACTATAAAAAAAAAATATCATATAACAACCATAACGGTTAAACAAAAACTATAAAAATCTAAAAAGCAAAATAATATCGTACATACAGAAAACTATGACAGGAAATCACCACTTCGACAACCGACATCATGCCCATCGACATAATGCCATCGACCATTTTCATAACCGACATCGGCCGACGACCTCGATAGTCCCATCGCGCATTCATGACCTCGAGCGTCGAAAGCAATTCGCCATTAGTGCACAGTCAAGTGTTCCAACTGGAACATCACGTCCGCCATTAATACACTTATCGACAAAAACATCCAAAGCGTCCCCTATAAATACTGGACTGCCAAAGGATCATTCTCTGTAATTCATACAAAGAGAGCATCAGAGCATCCAGACGACTGAAAGCCGAGAATACCTTAGTGAAATCAACCACCAAACCAACAAGATGGCACCCAAACATACTAGAGCCTCAGCCAAATCCAAGGAATTATAGAGTGCAGAAACACCTTTAGTCTGAAGGTTAAAGAATATTAAGAATGCTAAGTTGCAGGAAGGCTCATGGCAAAAACTATGGACCGAGATGCAAGATGGGATTATGTCGACAAGAAGCCTACTCAAGCTGTAGAGAAAATAAAATACAGTACCATATTCAACTATGTCAACGCACCGCTCATGGCCAGTTTCAGTGGCACAAAAGAAACAGCCATCAAGTCTATAATCAGCCGATACCACAATGGTCGATTTTACTTCGACCAACCGGTCGACATCTCTGGGGAAGTCATCTCTAAGCTAACAGGACTTTCAAACAAAGGACACCCAGTACCAGTCGGTATCAAAGAGGGACTGGTCGAAGAACTAATCGAGTCAACTTCGGGCAAAAACTCGAAGGGGTTGATAATTAGTCAAATCACATCTCGAACACCACAGATTGTGGCCAAAATAATAGCCATCACACTCACCCTAGCAGGTCGAGGCAGCGATCTCAAATTAGACATGTTAGAGGTTGTCAACACCATTGCGGCAAATGGAAAGATATACAGATGGGCTGAATATGTCACCGACATGGTCAAGACCATCTATGAAAGATGCCAAGAGATGGGAGGAATCATCAGGTTCCCATCCCTCATACTATGGATAGTCATGTACCATATTTGCCCCAAAGGAAACTAAATTATTCAAGAACCGACAAGGTTCCACATGTGGAGATTCAAATCATTCTCCCAGAAAGGAACCTTGAAGGAACTTGAAGACGGAAAAGTGTTGTTGGAGAACTGGCTCCAACAGCTAAAAGTCTGCACGACTAGATGGAGGGTGCCTCAAAACATCTGACAAAGTCTACCGAAAAAGTCCCACATCCAGCTAGACCTCGACCATACTTCGGTGTGGTACATGCAAGGTGAAAAATCAAATGCAAAGGCCCTTGATTATTATCCGTCGGTCAAACAGATATTTCGAGAACTGTCTCAACAAGCTGAGACAAAAATACAAATTCCAGCGAAGGCCAAGGAAATCGACTTCTCAATCGAGGAGCCATTAACAAACCAGGAGAAAGAAGAGGATTATGAGTTGAACCTCTACATTAGTACCTTTGTGTCGAAGGAGACATCGATCGAACACATTGGCCGACTTCAAATAATCATCAAACCTCCGACAGCACAGAGGGCAGAACCACAGATAGAGGAAACATAGGCAGAGCAGCAGGTAATCACTCCAGCTGCAGAAATTCTCATCCTAACCCAGGAGCCAAGGGGAGAGACAGAACCAGAAAACCCAGAATATGCTATCACAAAAGACATTATAAGAAAATTGTCAAAAGAGATGGCAGCTGCAAGAAAGAGGATAAGAACACAACAACGACAACAAGGAAAAGGCAAGCGCAACCCTATCATTTCAGAATCATCGGACGACGAGGAGGAACTAGGAGCTACGGCCATCGACATAATAGAAGATGCCGCAGCAAATAAAGTGCCGATGGAAACCCAGTTCCAAATATTTGTCAAGGCAGGAGCACTACCAGGTCGACCAAAGAAAGCCAAGATCACCCACATGTCGACGCCTAAAAATGCCGTAGATCTTGTGTCTACACCTCCACCTCCATCCCCGACAAAAGTAACAGAGGAGCAAATACCAGAACAGCATTCCATAAGTGCAAAAGTGTTATGTTGGAAGCTATGAAAGAGAAGTTCGACAAGGACAGAGACCTCCAGGCTTACATAGAAAAATTTCCTGTGATCTTCACCCAAGTGCAGAAGCTCTTTACAAAATCACCTCTCTTTGAAGTCAGTAGGTACCCACTACCAGTGCCCCAAACTGGCCAAATACCCCACAAACCAAATATCTTTGCAACTATCACTTCGACCTTTGAGAAAAATCCAGACAATCAAGCTGAAGTTGTCAGACGTCGGACCTCGACTATTACTCTGACTGTACCAGAACCCCACTTAGCAGCCACTGACCCGACCGGAGGTGAGGAATAATAAAATGTCAAGGACATAAACATAGAAATCACCCAACTATTCTCTGACTTCAACTCGGCTCCTCAAACCAACATTCCACCACTCGACCACATTTTTACCAACCCAATCACACCCGACCATTCCCCAACTCCATCGCCACCACCACCACCACCCCCCCGACTCAGAACCCCTAATCCAACCAGCTGCACCAGAACCAACCCCACCACAACCATCAGTACCAATCGCATCCACTTCTGGACCACCTACATCCGAACAACCAAAGGTAACAGTCATCCCAACAGAAACGGAAAATCATAAGAAGAAGAAGGAGAAATAGAAGAAGGAGCATCATGGACAGCCATCAAAGGTCCATATCAAATTGAAATATGCAACCACACTGACCGATGCAGAGCTAGGACAACTCCTGAAAACCCTAGCAGTCGAAGCAAAGACAAGGAGCCAGCAGAGATGTAAGGAACTCGACAACAAGGATGAGGAACAAGTCGAGTTCCTCAACAAATGCAGAAACCTTGCACAATCAGTAATGCCAGGACCAGTAGAGGTCGACACCGACAAACCGCTTGAAAGAGCTTATCAGCTATTTGAAAGCATGGTGTTGGCACTCCAAGCACAGATTCAAGAAACAAAGGAGGAGCAAAAAGAAGAAACCGTCCGACTGCTGAGGGCGCAGCACACCACCTTTTCTGAAGCCTACAAAGTGTTACAAGATCACATGGAAGAGTCTGTTATCATGGAAGAAATACTACAAGACTGGCCTACTTACTACGGGCAAGTCTATCAACAAACCAGCAGACCCGACAGGAGATCCAAGCACTTGAGAAGAGGACTACCAGTGATACAGCACTTAGAAGCACAATTGAAGATCAAATAGTGTTGGAGACAACTAAACTGCAGAAACTCGAGTGGGAAGCTCATCAGTGGGTGCACCAAGCTATCCCCAACTTGGAAAAATTCGACATCATCTGCCCGCAGATGAAACGACTTATAGAGACTGCAGAGGAGAAGGACATGTTTATGGGTCCCGACATGGAGAGAATAGCTAAAATCTCCATTTCAGAGAAGATGTCGATCTTATCAAGTCTAACTACACTCACCATCGACATCCAGAAAATATTCCAAAGTTGGACAGATTTCCAACATCACCTAGCAGTGACAACCCCAGCAATTGTCGAAGTCTGTGTACAGAAAAGACCGACCATCAGACTTCACAGCCCATGAAGACCAAGCACATCATAATGACTACTAAGATAGACACAAAGATTTTTTGTACCTTCCTGTTTCTTCGGGACGAAGAAACGTTTTGTTCGTGGGGGAGATGTTGGAGGAGCAAGTCGGTAAGTCGACTTGAATGATAGCCGACTTAGTCGATCAGCCGACTTAGTCGATCAGCCGACTAAGTCGGTCGGCCGACTAAACTAGAGATTAGGTCGGCCACCTAAGGTCGTGTCGGTTCACCGAACCGACAGGTAGTTATTTTGTAACTATTTGTAAATCATATATATTAAGCTCTTGAGCCAAATGAGAACTTGGTTCAGCTCTCTGTATTGTATGGACCCACTCATGTTAATATAATCTATTAATTCATCTACTTGCTCTTATCTCTTGTCTATGTTATGTATGTATGTTTTGGCATGTATTATTGGTAACCTTATGTGATCTGTGAGATTACAACAGGTATAGATCTATTATCTCCACCAGATGTTGTTGAGAAGAGGTACATCCGAAGGGTTTGTCTATGCATTCGGGCACTTTCAAAGAAATCTCATTCGAGGCATTTAGATGTAAGAGTTCTTCTCAAAGTTAACAGATTGTGCTTGCTATTTTTTGCTTGGGAAATTTTATTTATTCCTATTATCAGGTTAGATTATTTGAACATATTGCTGAACTTAAAACTTATTGCTTGTGGTAGGTGCCTGATTTTGATGTAGTCACCTGTGTCTTACTCATGCCTATAGAAATGGTGGATAGTATTCGAATTACTGCCAACATGCTCTTTCAATATGTGCTTTTCGTATGCAGATACTCACAAATGAAGCTAAGGCATCTAAGGGTGAGAGTGTTGGCAAATATTTACAATCAAATAATATTTCTAATGGAGATCTCCAAAATGGTACACTGTATATTGGCAATTATTGTGCTTTTCTTCTTAACATGTCAATGGATATTGGTATTCACAATTAATCTATGGATAGAATCAATATTTTCAGAGCCAGAGTTGTTCGTCCCCTGACTCTGGAACTAGTTAAAAAGGGAAATAGAATCAATATTCTCAGAACCGGAACCTTTGTTCAACTTTCCCATGAAATTACATTTATGTTAATTGCAGGAAGCTAAGAACGCGATGCTTGTAACTGTAAAGTTCAATTTAACTCCTTTGTTAGAAGAGAAAATAGTTAATGAGGAGCCTCTGATTTATGCCAATAAAATAATATGTGAGCTTACCCTTGTCTTTTGTTATTTATTTTAAGCAATTTTTTTATGTAAGAAACAACATATGTGTCTGCCAGCACCCTTTAATGGCTCCACAATCCCCAGGGACTGCATCTAAGCATTTATCTGTCAAACACTACTGTGTTGTTTGGTATTTCAATACAATATCATGAGTTGATTAGGGTTTTGTTCTTTTCTAGGAGGCAAAGAATGATTTTAAGGAACTTCTAGAATCTGCACATGTAGAAGTTAATTGGACTTGGGAGAAGGTACCATTATCATTTTCTAAATAGTTTCCCATTTGGTCCAATTGAACCCTCGACCTGGACTGTGCATAGATTAAGAGAAATGAACAAGATGGACATGGACCCTTGACATCGACTGCATGAAGACATGACAGAGTCCTCCTCCAGAGCCCAAAAGGAGGTGCTATGGCCCAACACCACCATTCATGTTTTGCTCCTCAAGTTCGAAGACATGTGCTTCAATGTCAACCAGGGTCGATTGGGGAAAACCCATTGGGGCCAAATCACCGATTTTGTCAATGCTTCCTGTAGCGCTAATTACAGTGGATTCCAGTGCAAATACAAGTGGAATCTTCTCAAGAATTCCTACAACAAGGCCAAGTTGCACAGAAAGACTTCTAGGATTCCATTTTATAATCACGTTAAGCGCATTGTACACAGGGCTTAAGGGCAGAAGCTCCATGAAGAAGAAGAGGAAGTGGAAGAAGCTCCATGAAGAAGAAGAGGAAGTGGAAGAAGAAGAGATGGATTCTAAGGATGATGATGTGGATAACATCTGCGAAGAAACATCCATTGAATTCAATCCTAGCTTGGCTTCCATGAGTTCCACTAAGGATGATGATGTACATAGACGACCTAAGAAGAGAGGGATGACCCTCAAGTCCTTTAGTTATAATATGGAACAAAGCATGGACAATCTGGCACAGTCCATGAAGAGCATAGAGAAGACCAAGACTGATAAAATGAAGAATCTCCTTTATACCTAGCTGGAGATTACCTCAATTCTCATCCAAAACAACAAAATGGTATATTTTAACCCTTAATAAGGTATGAACTCGAGGGTATGATCACCACTTTTTTTTTATCTAGAGATAGAATAAGGAGAGAAAATAACTTCATAGATCTTTCCCCTGAATTTAGTAAGTTTTTTTTCTCACAGATAGCAACAAGCAGAGTCCTTTTCATTGGGATCCAATTGAAAGAAAAAATATGATCGCCAGTCACTTAAAGCCATAATCTTGATTGGATGACTCACCCTAAATAAAAGGATGCAACATTGATACCAGAAACTATCTCACATTCCTACCTCACCTCGCAGCATCAATCAACCTAGTCTTTCAGAATCATATCCTAGGGTTTGAAACAGAAGGTGGGGTATACAAAACCAATAATATCCTGTTGACATCATGGCCATATGAATTGAAATTGTTTCATTTCTAGAAAGCATTGGATATTTTTATGCAAGCGGGTACTCTTCCGCATTTGACCAGCCAAAGTCAGGGTAGAATCTTTATTCTCAGAGTCCTTACTACCCATTTTCGAAATCTCTGTGCTTCATTGTTGGGGAAGAGGGCTATGGTGGCTCAATATGTAGTGCTGTAAAACAAAACAAAAGGGTATGTTCAATTCTGAGTATTGTTACCACCCATTTTCAAAATCTTTGTGCTTCATTGTCCATGAGAGTAATTTTAACCATGCCTTAATTATTGGCTTCCTAAGATAAATCCTTAAAAAGTACTTTTTTTACATTGTTTTAGTAGTCATTTTACTTCATCCTAATGCTATAAGAATGTGTTTCTTCCTTGGTAGGGTTGGTATAGGATGTATGATATTTCTTTGGGGTTTGAAGAAGGGCATGATTGCAACTGCCTTTTTGATATTTGCATAGGTATGTTTGCCAACTTTCCCTGAAAGAATTGAAGTGGAAGTGTGATTGATCTAGTATTGCCATTATTTAGAATCTAGATACGTGTTCTAACACCAAGAGAATATTTAACAATGGTTGTCCCAAAGATCAGCCATTATTTAATAGGACATTTATTTCCTTTAATGACCAAATTTGTAGTGTCATTCAGATTACTACCAAAATGCAGGTTGTTCCATGGCTGACTGCCAAATTGTAAGGTGAGTTTCCATTTAGTGCTAAAGTGCAGGGTCTCCTACTAAGTTCCAAATGCAAGGTAGATTTCTTTCAGATGACTGCTTGAGTGTGGGGTGCCCTTCCTTTGAGTTCCAGTGTATACAAGCTATGCTGCCAAGTGTAGGGTAGGATGCCTTTCAGCTGACTTCCAAAGTGTGTGGTGTGCCATTCCTTTAATTGTCAAAGTGTATATAGGTTGTGCTTCTGTTGATTGTTAATGTGTAGGGTGTCCTACAAAGTAATTGGTGGTTGGATTTTTGTTTCAGTTAGTCTAGGACATTTTTATTTTTATTCGAGCCAAAAGTACGAAAATATTATTGTATATTGTTTAGTTAGAAATGTCAATTCGGATTAATTTTAAGTATTTCTATCTTTCATTATTTCCAGAAGTCTTTTTTTCCTTCTGTTTTGATATTTTATGCAGAAAGTTGTTATAATAGTTAGTGCAAACATATCCTTACAAGTATGAATCGCGGCACAGTTTGTTGCATTGAAGGAATTTTGACTATGCTCATTTTTGTGTTTGATAGCTGCAAGCAGGAATTTGTGTGGCAACCTTTAATACTATGTAACACTGTCTTGAGAATTTTGCTTATTCTTTTGATATGTTTGTAAGAGGTGCTTGTCAATTCTTAGGTGAGTTTTCCATTTAGTGCTAAAGTGCAGGGTCTCGTGCAACTGCCAAGTGTAATGTTGATTTCTTTCAGCTGACTGTCGAAGTGTGGGGTGCCCTTCCTTTGATTGCCAATTATATAGGCTGTGTTGCCAAGTGTAAGGTAGATTGTCTTTCAGTTGATGGCCAAAGTGTGGGGTGCCATTTATTTAATTCTCAATGTGTATATAGGTTGTGCTTCTGTTGATTGTTAATTGTAGGGATGTCCTACAAGTTACTGTTGGTTTGGAGTTTTGTTTGTCGGGAAGTATAGGACATTTTTATATTTATTCAAGCCAAAAGTACTAAAATATTATTGTATATTGCCTATATAGAAAAGATTATTTGGATTAATTTCAAGTATCGATATCTTTCATTCTTTGTTGTTGAGACATTTTTCATAAAGTTGTTATAATAGTTAGTGCAAATATATCTGCATTCAAAGAATTTTGGCTATGCTCATTTGTGTTTGATAGCTACAACCAAAAATTTGTGTGGCAACCTTTTTATATTCTGTAACATTGTTTTGAGAATATTACTTATTAATCTTTTGTTATGTTTGTAAGAGGTTCTTTCCAGTTCTTTTTCTACTGTTCTATAGGACATGCACTGTAGTGTAGTGGGAGGTTTTGATTTTAAGTTTCTCTGAGCATAGATGGTTAATTATTGTATTAAATGATATCCTTATTCAGACCAGGAGTAATGATGTTATTATTGTTATTCTTATATCCATGCCATGGTTTTTTGTATTTAATGTATATTGGGTAGAGTACAGATCGATGCAACGTTTTTCTTCTTAAGATATGTCAATAGAATCTTTAGTGGTGATTCAATGATTAATTCTTTGATATCCAAGCATTGGTTTCTTTTCACTACGGTCATTTTTCTTCAGTGCATTTGTCTTTTGATAATTTGGATTCCCTTTGATTTTGTCTTGTTGGGGAATGGGTATGCATTCTTTTATGTTTTGTCTATTTTATGTCTACAGAATATTGAAAGATTCATTCTTGTTTTATTGTTCATCGTTTTATGAAAAAATAGTTTCCTTCTCTTATGTTTTATGTTTTATGTTTTATGTTCTGATTATTATGTCACAAATTGCTCTATAACACAAGTTTTTTCTCTTTCTACAACATATACAACTTCGTATCGGTGTTTCACTTGCCCCGTTTTGGGGGTATGCTAGTAGTTGTTTGTTTCAATAAGGAGCCCAAGAGTTGAAGGACCTAAGAGCCTAAGGTGTCATGAGTTTAAGGGCAGGAGAGGTTAACGTGTCCTAAGATTAAGGACAGGAGACTTCATTATTATTACAGGTTTAAAGTTTTTTGTATTGGGTTTCTTCAATATTTTTGAAGGTGGAAATTGTGTAGCTAGATATGGCTTCTGAAGTGGAACTGATGGCTAAAAATCCCATAGGGTGTTGCTTTGCAAAATTTCATGATGTTTTTACCTTAACTTGTTCAGCCTATAACAAAGCAGACACCGATATTCCTTCTGCCTTTGCTGCTAAGAATAATAGTAAAGGTGAGGGGAATATTGGGTTTATGCAAGAGGATTTTTCTGGGGTTTGTGATTGTTGTTATGGGTGTTTTCATATTTATGGTGTGTATCCACTCATTTATTTTTTACATATATTGTATTACTTTTGGGCTCAAAGCAGACTTGGATGAGCTGATCTATTCTCTGAGTCTCCTTGTAGTCCAAGCTAAAATGTTCCCTCTGCAACATTTCATCTTTTTTTAATATGCGAGTTTGTTTGTTTACTAAAACTGATTGACTATTATATTTGACAGTAAACTCCGAAGACATAACCATCATTTATTTGTCTCTTTTCTTTTGTAATTCTTTCACTTTCAACTCCATTCTGCACAAAATATATTATACTGCAGTGTTGGATTAGTTAGAGTTTTGGTACAGGAAGATGTTTTATTATTTATCTTATTGGTCGTTGATTGGAATTATGTTATTGACCTTTTCCTTTTCTATTTTAGCAGCATTTTCTTCTTTCAAGACACCCAATGAGGTCCCTACAACTACAGATGTTGGTGGATGTGTTCGTTGGCCTCCAACCTCTTCTGTAAGTGGATATATTACTTGTATTTGGGTTTCTTGAATCTTGATGCTTGTGTCTGTCCTTTGATAAACGAGTATCGGTTTTTGGATTTTCTTGTATCTTGATGCTAGTTTGTGCATAGCTTTGATTGTTTCGAACAAGTTCCTTTAATATTCATTAACACGTATAAAAGTTATGAAGTTTCTCTTTCCCTAACGATTGCGTAATTTCGTTCTTTCTGTATGGTTCAAGTTATTAAAAATTGTAGTATCTCCCATAGGTTGCCATAGCATGTTCAGTACTTTGGATTTGTATTTACCTTCGGCCCACTTTCTAAAAAGCAAAGTGAATTCTGTTTTACATTTCCTTTTCGACTTTCTCATTGTTACCTTCAGGTTGTCCCAGCATGCCAATGTTGCTTATGCATTTGACTAGAATGCATCTGCCTTTTATTCCTTGTGTTGCAATTGTAGCACATATATGGACCAAGGAAACATCATTCTTCATATTGTCACAGATTAGTATTCGATTAGGGTATATGAGATCTGCAATTTTAGTGTAAGAACCTTGATTCCAGTTTTTTGTCCAACTTTTATTGGGTACAATATTCCCATCTTCTTCGATTTACAGCAAATAAGTTTGTTGAACTGAAAACTTTTCTGATCTTTATATGCCCCATCTTACTCTATCTTTTTCATTCAATAAGGGGATTCTTATATTTTGGATAAGTTTCCAAAGTCTCTTAATTCATGGTTTAGATTGTCCAGCCATGAGAATGTCAATTTCCCTTTACTTTTTGTGAAGGATAGGTAAGCTAAAGAAGCTTCTGATGTCTCCATGTCTATTCTTATCCAATTGCTTATTTCAAATGCCTATTTGGCTTATGCCAGGTTTTCCCCTTTTTCTAAAGGCTGAGTTTGTGCCCTTGAAGATTCCCAAAGCAAGACCATTTTGTCATTTTTTTACTTCTCGAAACCTCTAAGTTTGAGTTGGTTTCCTATCTTGTTGGATACCCATTCCAGGTGGTAGATCCTTTTGGGGAAAGAATCAATTCTCACTAAAACTCTATTGTATATTTATTCTTTCAAATTATATCCCATTGTGTGCCTTTCTCACTGTAAGATCTCCAAATAATCTTGTCCTCCTAGAGCTATATTGAATATTTCCATTTTCTGAGTTAGACCTCCTGAAGATTTCGGATTGTAGATCACTTTTTTCCTTGGATTGTAGCACTCGAAAATTTTGTCTTTGGATTTTCTCTAGTTACCTTAAACATTTTCTGGGGTTGCTAAGGCTGAAGAATATGTAGGTTGGTATAGCTTGTAGGACCATCTTGATAAGAGTGATTCTACCTTATAGGAACAATTTTTTGAACATTGAATTGTCATGTCTAGCTGTGATCTTTGTGGTGTTATCCTCCCATTTCAAAAAAAATTCTGGACTATCAGTTAAAGGCACTAACAAATATTATACAGGGAGAGAGGTGCTTTCACAATTTAGTATTCTACTAATATTTGCTTTAGTTTGAAGGACATTGAATATAAAATCCTAGATTTTTGCTCCAATTTTCTCTCTTGAAACCTTTAAATGAATTCCCAGCAGTTGTTCGAACTTTAATGATTCTAAATTGATAAAAGAGTGTACCATGAACAAATAGTTTATTGGATTCTCTATCTCCTGTCTCTGAGATTTCATCTCCTTTCATTCCTAAATTTCTTTTGACGGGTTTATCAATTAACTGATATTCAACTAGAATGATAAAGAGGTAAAGGGGTATGAGATCCCCATTGCAAAAACCTCTTTAAGGAGAGGAACTATTAGTTGATACTCCATTTACCAGGAAAATATAAGATGTTCAAGTAACACGCTTGGAACCATTATCTCCAAGCTTAACTGAACCCAAAGAGTTCTATCCTTTTCTACAGAAAGATCCAGTTCAATAAATCATATGTTTTGGACATGTATAGTTTAATTAGCATACCTCTCTTTTTGTCTGTTTAAAAGGAGGGGATGGTCTCTTGGGCAGTGATATTACCATCCAAGGTCTACATCCTTGTGATCAATTGTTCAGAATCTTGTTTAATCTGTTTACTAGCACCTTGTCTATTATTATGTAAGAAGTAATGTTCTTTTCAGTTTTTAGATGGATTTAAGATCGACATTGTTTTGGCTAAAAAAGGAAGAATTTTATTAAATCACAAACCCCATTTCTAGTCTTCCAACTGTACATAGCTTACATAATTTCCCTACATGTGGATCCAATGTTGCAGTTAATTGTTTTACACTTGGTAATCAGACAAAATTGAGTTCCTACTATTCTACCATTGTTCTTTGTTGGTTTGACAGAACCGCACTTCTTCTGCAACCAATGCCATTGTAACCAATATTCTGTAACTAACCAATGAAATTATTGCACCTTTCAAATTCCATTGGAACCAATATTATGGAACTAACCAAAGAAATTATTGCACCATTCAGATTCATTTTTAGTGTCACATGCACTGCAAAGTGTTTGAGCTTTCCAGCTTCGTTCATACTTTGTATATTTGCAAAAACATTCACTGGCTTCAAATTTTCAACCTTATCATTTGTAAACATATCAGATTAACTTGTTGCCTTTTATGATAGTCCCTGTTGTCGGCTCTTCAACTGTCCCTGCTACTGAATGTACTACTAGATTCTTTTGTGAAACTAATTTCATTTTTCTCCCAAGGTCTGGACTATTTTAGTTCCCAAGAGATAGATTGCATTGATAGCTCAGTAGCTATTGCACACTAACACCTTCTAGAAGAGACACCTGAAGTACAAGCATGCAGTTTAGTGTTATGACCCTATAGGCTATGGGGGGTATATATGGCATTGAATGTAGAAGTATAGTTGAATGTAGAATCATTGAGTGTTAAATGTATATGCAATAAATTTCTGCATTATGGGCTCCCACGCGTGAAATGAGTGATTATATGTATATAATATGTGTAGAGGTCAATGTAGTCTTTAGTAGGGAGGGGACGTAGGATTGGGATATATCAAGGTATCGAGGATATTTGGAGGAGGTTCTCCTAATCTATTAGGAGTTATTCATATTGCAACTTATCTCTTCGATCTATTTTGGAGTTGTGCTCCATGCTCATTTCTTGTGTAAATTGTGTGAACTCTGGTTTATTATGTTATTTTAAGGATTTCGTACACAAAATTTAGGGCCTGCAATTGGATGCCATTCAATGCAGAGTAAGAAAAGTGGTTTGTGGTGTAATCCAGGATTAAAAAAATCTGACTAGTTGTACTTCCATACAATGTATATTCACAATGCAAATAAGATCCTATGTAAATAAAGACATTGTTTTATTTATTAAAATACTAAAAGTTCCTCATCGTTGTCTATTTGAAGAAGTAGTGATTTTGTTTTCTCTCTGATGCCCACAGGCTAGCACTAATGCTGAATCTAAGCGTAGTGAGTCTACACAAGATGGTCCTTCAATGCCTATGCGTTACCTTGCAAAACCAAAGCACGTACGTGATGAGACTCCATACTCTGTTAATTCTCTGCCCAGTCTTCCACTAGCAGTGGGTCTAAGTTCTGCATACAAAGAAGGTTTTCAGCAGGATGATGCAAAATGTACTAAATTCAACTCAACCTCTCTCGTTTTGGGTAAGCCTGGGAGAGGCCCACAGTCAATTTTGAATTCTGAATCCACTGATGGTCCTGGGGCCTTTGCTACTGAGGGTATGCCTAAGATGTCTTTGTCTAAAATTGTCGCAATCCAACAACTAAATGTATGCCAGCATATTCCGGTGCCAAGTATTCCTCAGGTTTTCAGCTCTGTTAATTCAGCACTTTGTCTACTATCATCCTGAAACATACATCATATTGTTCCTATGACAGTCAATAAAGTGTCATCTAACACTAGGCATCCTTTGCAATGTGAAGATCCATTGCAGAGAAATGCATCTGAAGAGAAGTTTAAGATTTTGCCTTGCACCACAAGCCAGTTTTCTTACTCTATGTCTAATGGCAGCGAATTGGAGGCCCTAAGAAGCTACATGCCTATCCTTCAGGCCCCTCCAACGGCAAGTTTTGGTGGGAAACAACTAATCAACAATGAAGGCAATCTATCTCTTGGTAGCGAAAATTGTCAAGAATTAGGGAGAAAAAGGAAATTAGTTTCCCAAATGAAACAAGTAGCACATTCAACAGCACGGCCAGCAAAAGAGATGAGCAAGGGCTTTCTGGAAGCTATGGATCGTGCAAAAAATGATGTCCCCTATCATAAAAAGAAACAACTTAAGTTGATTAAGCCACCGAATGGCAAAGCTAAAAATTTGAAGTTAAAGAATGGTTTTGCATGTTTACAAAGCATGAACCAAGTTGGAAATCTTGGAAATTTTGAGGATTCTTTGAGTCTTAAGTTGAATTCAAATGATGCAATAAATACATCAGTTAGTTTTGTTCCTTGTTCTGCATGCAAGGATATAGTCATTCAGAGCATGAAAATGCCCCCCATAGTCGGCCACTTAACTGAAGTACAGTTGTAAGTAGAATTTCCAAAAAAATACATTGTAAATTATTTGATAATCACAAATATGATAATCTTAAAGAGTTCATCATTTTGCAAAACATGTCATATATGTTTTATTAGCCTATACAATCATTTGAGAAATTGCATTCGTGTCCTTGAATGATAAAAATAACGGTCAATGAGACTGAGTCAACTCAGCATGTGTTATGTGCATCTTTCGAGAAAATATATATCTAAGCTATAACTAAAATAATAAAAAGAATAAAAGTATAGATAGGTAGAACACTACAAAAAACCTTGTGATTAGCGTATCTTTTTACTTCCTTTTTGCGTCTAGACCATCTTTCAATGTATTTTTCTTCATTTTTTGGACAAAATGGCATAATTTCACGGGTTGGTGCTATTTTAGGCGTATTCCTCAGGGCAGGTCAAATGGTTGAATTAGATGTTAGAAGAACTGAGGTATTGGGAAATTCGGCAAAAATCATTTAGTGCAAAGTTCGTTCATATATTGCTCGAAAAGAATTTATTGTTGTGTGCAATGCTGCCATTGATCTTCGGTCTTATGGAGAGGTATTTCATGTTCATGTATTTGTAGGTTTGCTGGTTCTAAATGTTTATGCATTTTGAGTAAACTTGATGTTTGTCGGAATTGTTTCTTTTTTCCATGTTAAATCTTGTGAAATTACTATGTACATTTTTCAGTTATTTGTTTTCTCTTTTTAGCGAGCAACAAAATTTATTGCTTAACATGTGTTGTTTGTAGGTAACTTACTCACAAGCTTTATAACAACATGAGGAAGGAGGCTGCTGCAGTGCGAATACAGAACTACATGCGAAGATATAAAGCTCAGAAAGCTCAAAAGCACGTGCAGTGGGGATACATAAGCACATGCGCAGATAGAAAGCTCAGAAAGTGGGCTATTGAGTATGAAGACTTTGTTGTTGAGGTTTTTCCATTGAGTATGAAAAGCATGTTGTTGAGGGTTTCAAGCTACGAAGTATGGTTTTGAAGCTACCGTGGGATCTAAGTATGGCTTAGCAGCCAAGTAAAAGTGGGATGGTTTAATTATTGTAATATTTTGAAAAGTCATCGATGTACTAAATGATTTTCATGTAAAGTTGTATGGAGATAGTTTTTGAGAAAACTCATATTTATTGTAGTACTTGACATTTCATATAATATAATTTGTGCAGTTTAAAACTTATATGGTTGTACTTTATATTATTTATAAGTGTTGTAATTAACTAATTAATGTGACATTGCATAATTCACATGTGTATTAGATGATGATAAATAATATATGATTCTTTTTTTTTAATTTAAACATAATATCCTATTATAAATTTATATTGATTAATAATGGACACCATTAAAACTATTAAAATATAATAACCACACATAAAACGACTAAAAATGACTAAATTAGTGACCAATAAATGAGATTAATGACAAAAAATTGCATATAAAATGACAAAAAATTAAGAGATATGAGATCAAACAATGAGATATAAATTACCAAAAACACGACCAAAATTCGCATATCAATGACCAAAAAACAGTTTTTGTGGCTAATTTACGGTCTTTTATCACGCGACCAAATTTGGTCATATTCTAGTTTGTCATGTGGTCATAAATGTGGTCATATATTTGGTCATTGATTCAAATATATGACCAACTGACAAACTATAAATGACCAAAATAAAAATGACCAATTTTGGTCGTGTAATAGAAGACTGTAAATTAGCCACCAGCGATCGCCATACCAAAACTGGTCATTGATATGCGGATTTTTGTCATTTTTTTGTCACTAATCTTTCATTTTCCGCCAATGGTTATATTGCTTAGCCTTGTTTCCCCTCCCAAGTTGTGTTGGAGTTCATAGAACCGGTTATGACCATGTATGAGGACCATTTGAGCACTATCAATGATGTTATATGTCCTCCTGATTGTATATTACAACATACATCCACATTGTATTTGTTTGTGGCTTTGATCATTTTTATGACATGAATTCACTATGTATTTTTTCGTGGCCATGATCTTGTCTATTATTACATAGATCTGCAGTGTACTTTCTTGGCGGTCTTGCTTTAAACTTCTATTACCAAGCATGGGTATATCTACCTCGAGGATGATATATGCATACTTGGTTGATGATTGATGCATTAGAGGATATTTGAGGTCTAAAATGGGCCTTATAAGAAAACGAGCCATTGATGCATTGGAATTCAAAAACCAATAAAATTTGAAGAAAATGAGTCAACCATAATGGTTGACTTGGCATATTTGTTATAAAAAATTTACTTTTTGTTTTCGCATTTTCAACTTCTCTCACTATGGTTTTAATCAAATTTTGAGCGGGGGCACTCGTTGGATGCGGAATTCAATTCTGCATCCAACGAGTATATATATTGTATACTTTTGATGGACCCTACTGCATGAAAAATGAGAAATATAAAATTTGAAGAAAATGAGTCAACCATAATGGTTGACTACTTTTTATTTTCGTATTTCCAACTTATCTCATTGGGGTTTTACTCAAATTTTGAGCGGGAGCACTCGTTGGATGCGAAATTCAATTCCGTATCCAATGAGTACCCACACTACATACTTTTGATGGACCCCGCCCACGAAAAATGAGAAATACAATAAAAAAACGTGTTACTTTCAAGCAACATGTTTTTTTAATGTATTTCTCATTTTTTCGTGGGGCGGGGTCCATCAAAAGTATACAATGTGGGTACTCGTTTGATGCAAAATTGAATTTCACATCCAAGTGCTCTCGCTTTAAATTTGAGTAAAACCTCAAAGATATAAGTTGAAAATACGAAAACAAAGAGTAGTTTTTGTATCTTTTCCTTCAAAAATTATGACATTATTTTATAATTTTAATTATTATTTTATTAATTTCCTTAGGAGGCTCATTTTAGACCTCAAATTTCCTCTAATGACAGGTACCCTCCAATTTCATGCTTCCAACACCTTACCTTTCCCTATCATTATTAGTAAAGTGTTTCGACCATTAGTTTCTCTTCTTACCTCACACTTTAGGGGACATATGTTATACCCTTATTTGCCACCCTTTGAGCTCCTTAAAGATCTCACATGCTTGATCAACTAAAACCACTTCCTTTCACCCTTTTGTGGGCTATTTTTAACCACCCTCACCCCTTGCATGTGTATGGGGGAGTGATGGTCACTCTACCATACTCCCTTGCATGCCTCATGGGAGTGATGCCATCACTCCTGATACTACCTTAAGGGAGCGATGGTATTTCCTTGCATGGTTTTTGGATGAGTTTCAAAAGGATCATGACTATGATTAGATTCCACCTCATTGTAGCATAGGAGTCTACATTCATCCTCCCTTCATTCACCATCCACCTATATATTGAGGCCATTTTATGAGAAATGGGACTCTTTGCTTTGTATTGTTATGTTGTTGGAATCCCTAATGCATCCAACCATTTGTGATCATCTTGGTTGAGTCAAGGAAGGTTTGTAGCAAGAAGATTGGAGGAGAACTACATCATGACTCAAGGTAAGATTTTATGTACCTCTTTTATTTATATGATATATAGACGTGTGCATTTCTACCCCCTCCACATCATGGTGTTTATGGATGTGTATGATTCAAATCTATGTGTTTAATATGATGTTTATGATGGATCTGGTTTGTCTTACGTAAAGCAGATTAGATATAGATATATATTGTTTAGATCTATGTGTTTGTATCATTTACATGACAATTTATATATGTTAGAATATTTTTTAGGAAGGTATTGGGTGTTTCTTTGTGTGTAGAGTACTAGCAAGTAGAGCTAAAAAAAGGCTATCAGATTTGCCACAACCGGTTTTGATCTTCAACAAAGGGCCTCTCATAAGTTAAGGTATGTCCCCCTTCTTCCTCCTCTTCTCACATTGTGTGTGTGAATGAATGTTCGAATTTAGTAAGTAAATTATTATTAGATCTAAGGGTTGTAATCACATTGGTTTACCACTCATATCTGTCTCATATTGTGTGTGTGAATGAATGTTCGAATTTAGTAAGTAAATTATTAGATCTAAGGGTTGTAATCACATTGGTTTACCACTCATATCTGTCTTGGATTAGTGAAAGAATTCAAAGGAGATCTCACATGTCTAGAAGAAAGATTGTGTGTGTGAATGAATGTTCGAATTTAGTAAGTAAATTATTAGATCTAAGGGTTGTAATCACATTGGTTTACCACTCATATCTGTCTTGGATTAGTGAAAGAATTCAAAGGAGATCTCACATGTCTAGAAGAAAGAAGTCTCTGTAACACTTTGTTTTTTAAGGTGTCTGAGGGTTGACTGAAACATTTTGGCTACATGAGGAATTCTAATAGGTAGACGAAGTGTTTGGGTCGCTTCAAAAGCTAAGACATTTTTAGTGGCATTCGGTTTTTTGTGCGTCCGAAGAGGGTGAACCGCAGGAAATCGATGTTCGCCCTTGGACTAAAAAATATGTTTCTGGAAACTCAAATGTGGTATCGTTTCATTTCACCTTTTGGCAGGATGCCACAACTACTGATAGTGGCACAGGCCACCATGGAAGAGAGATTGTTCGCTCCTATCCTATGGCATGTAAGACTGCTTGGGCCTTTTACATGATTTTTGGGAAGCTCATTCAAGCTTTCTGCGCTAGAACTCCTTGAATCTTTCACTAAAAGGAGTTGACCATCCCAACAATACTACAAAGAGACCCATTTGTCGTCCACTATAATGTAGCAGTTCCTTTTGCTTCTGTTCATAGCCTTGCTTGTGCGAATCTTGACAGGCATCGGTCATGCATGCCTGCGGGTTTAAGTTAAAGCATTCGACTTGCTGCTTTTGTGTCCCTTGTTGGAATCCCCTCCTTGGATACAGGTGAAAAGACATAAAACATTAGGCATCTGTGAAATGATAGTAGATTAAATACTATCTGAAATTGAGCAGTACCCTATCCCGAGGATTGGAGGTCTACCACAAACAGTGTAGTAATTTATGAGGAATTCAAAGCACAAAACAAAACAAAAAAACAAAGATTCTCGACAACACGGAGAAAGGAAGAAGGGAACCTCGAATACATCTTTGAGGATGTTCAAGTAAGATTCAACTCAAAGTCCAATCTACATTTCACACTAACAGTCGATCGGAGCTCGGATTGAACATTTTGAAGGGAGATGAAAAAGAGACGTCTTTAATCAGACAATTAAAAGAGTGAGTATGGCACTCGGGTCACAATTTTTCTGCATTTAAATGTTTTCTTTGCATTCGTACTGAACGTTCTGTGTTTTTAACGAATTTTGTGTGTTGCCCTATGTGTATATGTCGTTTGTGCCAAGCGTAAGACGAAGTTTGTGTTTCTTTCACAACGGAATATCGTGAGAGCACTACTCTGATACTTAGATTTTATAGATGTAGTAGTATAGTTCAATTGCATCTAATAAATAGGATCACTAAAAGAATAACCAAGAATAGAGACAATAGACAGATATTTTGATCTAGGAAACCACAAAGGGAAAAAACCCAACAACCTTCTAATAAAGATAATCAATTCGGAGATCAGTGTACATCCAAATACATATGTAGCACATACAGCAAAAAGTAAACCCCAAGAATATAAGAGTGAACTTCTTCAATGATGGAGAACCCTAGAAAATCTTCTTCTAACAGCTGCAGTCAACTTCTTCTTGCTTGGAGCAAACTTGCTTGGTTGGAAAATGAGTGAGGGCGCCTTCTATTTATACTTTATCATGTTGACTTCTTATTTTCCAAGTGGAGTCGAATTTTTCTCTTCTGATGGGCCGACTTGTCTTTTAGTGTGCGAAATATGTGTTGTCTTCACGTCTCTTCTGGGGCTGACTTGGTGAGGATGTCTCACGTAGCTACTACATCAAAACTCCCTCTTAGTCAAGGTGGAATCATCATGTTGGAACACATCTGGATATCATCTGGAACATCTCTATATCATAAGGAAGGTCTTTCAACACAATCTCAGTCCATCGAGAAGTGTCAACAACTCTACCCAGTCCATCGGGGAGTCAACATGCATCAGCTCAACCTAGTCCATCGAGGAACATGCAACAACTCAACAAATTTATACAGTCCATCGAGGAGTCAACGTGCATCAGCTCAACCTAGTCCATCGAGAAATCAACATGCATCAGTTCAACCTAGTCCATCGAGGAACATGCAACAGCTCAACAAATCTATACAGTCCATCGGGGAATCAACGTGCATCAACTCAACGTAGTCCATCGGGGAACATGCAACTACTCAACAACTCTACCCAGTCCATCGGGGAGTCAACATGCATCAGCTCACCCGAGTCTATCAGCAAACATGCAACATCTCAATTCAATCCATCGAGGAGTCAACAACTCAACCTAATACATCGGGGAGTCAACATGCACCAACTTAATCCAGTCCATTGTAAAGCCTACATGTAATATGCGCAAGTATGCACCAATATACACCAGCCTCTCCACCCCTTCTCAGGGTGTTCGAGAGATCTCCTCACTGCTTCATAGAATGATCGGGAGAATGGACTAAATCTCTCCATCACTTCTCATGATGTTTGAGAGATCTCCCCGCTCCTCCATAGAGTGTTCGGGACGATGCGTTGGTCTCTCTATCCCTTCTCAAGATGTCTGAGAGATCTCCTCACTCCTTCACAAAGTGATCGGTAGAAAGCAGTGGCGTCTCCACCCCTTCTCAAGGTGTCCGAGAGATCTTCCCACACCTTCTCAAAGTGTCTGGAAGAATGCAATGGCCTCTCCACCCCTTCTCAGGGTCTCCGAGAGATCTTTCCACTCCTTCTCAAAGTGTTTGGAAGAATATAAGAGAATCATCCTTCCCTCTTAGCGAGGGAAACAATCATGGAACCAATCTCCCCACTCCTTCACAAACTGTCTAGGAGTAAAATCAGCCTTCCCTCTTAACAAGGGAGTCAACAGTGGACCAATCTCCCCACTTTTCGGAGTGTCAAGGAGTAAAGGAAACCTTCCCTCTTAACAAGGGAGTCAATCATGGGACCAATCTCCCCGCTCCTCAAAGTGTCAGGGAGAATGTATTGTTCCATTCTGAGTCTTCTAGGGACTAATCTTTCACTTTGGGACATGTGCTCTTCGTAGGATCTTCTGAGAATCTATAAATCTGCACACATATCAACTGACAAAGGCATCAAATGTATCGGGGGAAGATACTTATGTCCTGCCTTTTTCAAAAACATTAAATGCAAATAACTCTTACAAAATAAATGGAATAACAAGTCACATGGTTGAATCCATGCAGCTACATGAGGAGCATCAAGAGACTCGTCTACCCACCCCATCACAGGGTGTTCAGGAGATCTCCTCACTCCTTCAAAGAGTATCCGAGAGGGGATATGGTACTGCCATTGGACCACTCACCCTTAGCCAAGTCACATGGCTAAAACTAGGGGGGACACTTGTCTGATATTGCAATCATGCTCATCACATCTCACTCTGTGTTGGAGCTCCATGCTCCCTCTGCATCTAAGCACCTTACTCCCTTTGCATCTGAGCATCTTGCTCCCTCTCTGGAGCTATCCATAGGCTAGTCCATCGGCCTATATGGGATATTACTTTGAGTGTCAATCTGAACACCAACTCTCACGTAGTAAATGAGCACGGTTCCTTACTAAAATGTAAGTATTTGTCTTGGAGACAACCAAGTACATCAAGGATCCTTAAACTATCTATATGGATCAAAAAAAAATCGCCATCATTGTAGCCATATACTCGCAATCATCATGTTATATATGTTCAAGATCTCAACTGAGTTCTTCCTTAACTTAGGAAGATCTCATCAGGTTTTTGCCACACCAAAATGGGCCTCAAAGCATTAGAGAAAATTTGAGGTCTAAAATGGGCCTCCTAAGGAAAATGATAAAATAATAGTTAAAATAATAAAATAATAGTTATTAATTTTGGATGAAGAATGAAAAAAACTACTTTTTTTGTTTGTATTTTCGACATATCTCCTTGTGTTTTTACTCAAATTTCAAGTGGGAGAGCTCGTTGGATGCGGAATTTAATTCGGCATCCAATGAGTACCACACTGCATACTTTTGACGGACCCCACTACCCCAAAAATAAGAAATATATGAAAAAACGTGATGATGTCATCATCACGTTTTTTCATATATTTCTTATTTTTGGGGTAGTGGGGTCCATCAAAAGTATGCAGTGTGGGTGCTCATTGGATGCAGAATTAAATTCTGCATCCAACGAGCTCTCCCGCCTGAAATTTGAGTAAAAATACAAGGAGATATGTCGAAAATACGAACAAAAAAATTAGTTTTCTTTTATGACAAATATGTCAATTCAACCATTATGGTTGACTCATTTTATTGAAATTCTATTGGTTCTTGAATTCCAACTCACAAAATTTATTGTTGGCGCGTTTTCTTATACGGCCCATTTTAGACCCCAAATTTCCTCTAATGGCTAACTTCCTCTATATTTGGCAATAAGTCTTTCTACCTTGGTGAGGAATAGATCATCAGTATACAACATCACAAGAAAAGGATCATCATTAGCAATATATTCTAAATTCTAAGGCACAACTCTAACTGAATGGATGTGTACCTCCTCAGAAATCAATTGAGTAACTCTCATCCTCCAGGACTAACCATACTCTAATTCATCAGTCATGACTCCAACCAGAAACCAACTGCTTCCATAATCATCAAAGAAACGAACATATGTAGTAGAGAGACTGACACATGTTGGATCCTTCTGCTCCCAATTGTCAATCTCTACATGAAATCCTCTAGGCATGTGGGTCATGTGTCCACATATATTTGGATGTATTAGGTCCTCGTCTGTCTACAGTCACCGTTGAAAAGTGACGACTTCCATTTAGTTGTTTTATTTGTTACGAAAGTTGCCCTTCTTCCTGATCTGTAGTCTAAGTTGGGAATCATGCTCCTAGAAGCTTCCCACTTCTGATCAATCTACTATCTCTCTCTATCATTGAATACCAACAATATTTATATGTCCATCACTTGTTTTTCAGAACAACTCTCGTCATTCTTCTCTTATAGGCCATAGCATATAGTCTTTTCCTACAAGTCAAATTCAGTCAAATAGTTAGTGACATTGCATAATCAAATTCAATCAGTTCAATGCAATAACAATAGTTCACACAGTTGTATAAGCATCTTAGCTAATGCTTCAACACAACACTTATATATATCCTAAGCACATATGGTAACTATCTGGATGATTTCTATCTCCAATAGAACATACTATCAAGAGTGTGCACTACTCTAAGCATGTAAAAAGGAGATATCATCATAGACTAGCTCCACCACGAGCTTATGTAATGTTGTGCAGCACTATAGGCTATTTAAACAACCATATACATAACATGTACTATATGAGCGTATTGTTCATCAATAAAAGAACTATATCACATTCTCAACAGACATCCTAATTCTAGGAATATAGATCTGCATACAACTTGTTATGAAAACATATTCAAAACATTCAGATTTGATCTACAAGAGCAATAATGACAAATTAAATACTTATATTTTATTATTTTGTGGGCAGGCTATCACTGCCTCCTAGTAGGAATCAAGAGAGTCCTATGATCTTCATCTTCTTGTTGAAATGCCATCGCAATATGGATCTTCATGATAATCACACCATCTCAACATGGAGAGTACTATAAGAAGAACTCCTTTCGACGATCAAAACTCCCTTCAACGATCTTTTGCACTTCCTTCAAAGTCATCATTCCTTGAGTTTTTATGTGGAGCATCTTCATCAACATCAACAGTTGAGGCTTGGAGTTTTCTCTTCTTTGAAGCACAACACTGTCTAGTATAGTGACCATACTTCTGACATTTGAAGCACTATACATGTGAAAGATCATGCTTCTTCTTTTGTTCTAGAATGGGGCTTAATCTTTCACCTTTATCTTTATTGCCATGATACTTTCTTCCCTTTCCTTTTCCCTTATTGACATGAGATGTAAGGGATTGATTTTCTTCGTGTTGAGTGCCATGCAATTTGCCTCTAGCTGCAAGTCTAGTCTCTTCTTGAGTACAGTCTGCCCATAATCGATCAAACTTGGGTAACTTGAATCACCCACTAAGACTCTAGATGAATGGCTCCCAAGAGAGATGAAGACCATTAAGAGCCATCATGACAAGTTCTTTGTTTTCAATTGATTCTCCAATAGTACTCAATTGATCTCTTAGCTCAAAAAACTTCATGAAGTAACTACCAATTGAGTCTAACCTTGTCATCTTAAGCATAATTGTTGGCTTAGAGTAGGAGCTCGGTTAATGTTATCTTCAAACAACTTTTTCAAGACTTTAAACATCTTCCTGGTTGTCATGTTCTGAGAAATCTGAGGAACCAAATGGTCTCTCACTGAATCTACCAAGATCCTTCCTACCTTCGCATCATTTTTCCTCCACTGAGTCTTTTTTGTTTCCTCTTCTGGTTCTGGAACCTTCTCATTAACAAACTTCAAGAGATCATTTTCCTTGAAGATGAGGAGAACCCTAGACTTCCAAGAGCTAAAGTTGGAAGCCCCATCAAGTCTATTTCCAACCTTCATACCAATTAATTTGATTGCAGACTAATCAGAAACCCTAGCAGGAGCTAGGTCAAATTTGAAGCTTGGATTCTTGCAAATATGATTCCACAGATGAATGCGCCCTCCTAGGGCGTATTGAATAGACCGTCTTTTCTCCCATATCAGTGGACAAAACAAGAAAGTGGAAGGCCTAGTTTCTGATACCATCAAAGTTAGGTCAAAAACTAAAAATTCTTGAAATGAGGATTTGCTTCCACAGAGAGATGCGCCCTACCAAGGCGAGTTGAGGAAAATCGAGATCAACCCAAAACAGTGGGGAAAAGGGCTAAAAACATGGGCCCTAGTTCCTAACCCCGATAAAATTTGGTCAAAATTGAAAATTCACCAATCTGGATTTTTCCTCGACAAAAAGGTGTGGCCTCCTAAAGCGAGTTTCCCAATGCTCTTTCGAGATGAATTGAGGTTGCAAACACTCCATAGTATGGAGCCCTAGTTTCCGGCAATGGCTTCTTTAAGCACTACTCTGATTTAATGTTAGATTTTATAGATGTAGCAGTATAATTTAATTGCGTCTAATAAACAAGATCACTAAAAGAATAACCAAGCACAAAGACATTAGACACAAAGATTTTGATCTAGGAAACCACCGAGGTAGAAAACCCAACAACTTTCTAATAGAGAATCAGTTCATAGTTCAGTGTACATGCAAATACATATGTAGCACATATAGAAAAAAATAAACCCCAAGAATATAAGAGCGAACTTCTTCGATGATGGAAAACCCCAAAAAATATTCTTCAAGCAACTGCAGCGAACTTCTTCTTGCTTTGAGCGAACTTGCTTGGTTGAAAATCAGTGAGGGCGCCTTCTATTTATGTTTTATCATGTTGACTTCTTATTTTCCAAGTGGGGCCAACTTCTCTTTTTCTATTGGGTCGACTTGTCTTTTAGTGTGCAAAATATGTGTTGTATTCACGTCTCTTTTGGGGTCGACTTGTCTTTTAGTGTGCAAAATATGTGTTGTATTCACGTCTCTTTTGGGGTCGACTTGTTGAGGATGCCTCATGCAACTACTACATCAATAGATGGGATGGGGAATTTTAGAAAATGTAGGGATCCTTTTAATTTAAAATTTCATTTTACGAATAATAAAGGCAAAGTGCCCCTATGTAAAGGACGGGGGACTTTTGAAAAAAAACATGATGGCACTAGAAGATAATGGCGAGATAAGTGTGTGGGGGGGTGTTACTTTCTAGACATAAGCATAACGATGACATCATTAATGGACGAAGCTGGAGAATTTAATGAGGACACAAAATCGACAATTTGACTGAAGAAACACAAAAGGCTCTTACTTGTCGAACTTCAATTGAATGTTACAGGGGTCAAACGAAGATGTATTTGACAAAACGAAATATGGGCATGACAAGCATTTCACCCTGGATGCAATGGCACAAACAAGATTGCATGATGACACATATAACAAAAAACGACTAAACTTCAAAACTCAATTCATTTGCACAAAACACGCCAGAACAAATCTATCCACAAAAGGCATAAGAACCCAACAACGAGGTAAATGGTGAAACTGGCCATGGACGAGAAGAAGACATCGTACTAGACCTCATGGTTGGGAGAAGAATAGATGACGACCTCGTTTAGGTTGTCTTCCTCTAAAACTTATGTTAGACACTTTGTAATCATGTCGATGTTGAGAATCAACTCCATCAATAATAACTAACATGAAAACCGAGTTATAACTCAATGGCTTTACTAATCAATAAATGGTAAGTTTCCAGCCAGCATTAGCATGCCCTTATAGACTTGTGACATAACATATAATGGAGAACATAATACATTAGCCATTAATGATTGTATGTGCGCATGGGTAATCCCATCTATGGATTCTTCGAAAAAAATATAAGCCCTTTATCAAATTCTATTGAAATCCTTTCAAGGACCATTTACAACAGTTGGTCTAACTTGGAGTCTATACTGAAAACAAGTTTTAGCCTTGTGCAAGCAGCAAGAAGATTGAGACAACACTTACGATATTCTTGTCTATGAGTATTTTCCCATTTGTTTTTATCCCACACATTATTTGGTGTCAACTCACAATATCATGTCTTTTAAGTTGCAAGGCTATATTAGTGTTATTGTGCATATAGGTGAATTGTCAAAACTCCATTACAACAACAGTTTTTTACAGCTATTTTCATGTCTTGTTTATCCACGAAGATCATTTATTGTTAATTTACCACCAAAACTATGATAGAACTGTTTTCTACAAATATATTGGTCAATTTTATCATTGCACAGCAGTTGTCTTTAGCATTAAGAGAATTTTGAGATCTAAAATAGGTCTCATAAGAGATATAATAAAATATTGTAAGTTTGTCATTTTGTGGGGAAGGTATATTTACAACGCACATTTTGCACTACAATTCATATAACTATAGTTACGTTAAATTGAAAAGATGTGCACAAATAAAATTAATAACAAATAATCTCTGAAGTGACTAGAAACATGAGTACTTTTGAATGTACTAAAATAAAGTATTCATATAATAAAATAAAGTAAACATTTTAATTTTGAATTATAAACTTAAATAAATAAATTTTAACTTATATTTTTTTTTAAATAATTCACATTAACAATTATTTATTTTATATATTTACACATTTAATATAGAAAAAATATTTTTATTCTTTAATTAAATATAACATTATATATTATATTAAAATAAAATAAAATATATATTATAATATAAAATAATTATTATAATATATATTTTATTTTATTTTAATATAATATTATATGACAAATTATATAAAATTATATAAAAGCATAATATATGTGACTTTATATTATAACCAAAAGAAAACATTAAGAAGGGATTATGTTATTGCGCTGAGAGGCGCTCTACAGCCCAGTATGGGGGGGATCTTGTAACATTTGTAACGTTCCTCTTGTAAATGTCGACCATAAAAAATAAAAAAATTTAATTATCCTCCAAAATAAATGTCGACCACAAAAACAACCTAATATGGCGCAGATATTGTAATGTTCCTACCTAACAAAACAATAAAAGAAAATAATAATTATCGGCCAAAAAATATGTCCGTAAAAAACAACACAATATGGAGGAGATGTTGTAATGTTCCTACTTCACAAAATGATAATAAAAAAAAACAACACAATATGGAGGAGATGTTGTAATGTTCCTACTTAACAAAATGATAAAAAATAATAAAAAATGAATTATCCGCAAAAAAAAATGTTGGTCGTGCACATGGTTTTAAAACCATGTGCAAGACCTCCTAAACAACACATGGTTTTATTGTACATGGTTTAGGGTGGTCTTGCAAATAGTTTTAAAACCATGTATGGGGGAGATGTTGTAATGAATGCAATACTTAAGAAGAGATTTGCACCTCCAAAAATTCGATCCCTCTCAGTGCTTGATAGAGCCTAGGATTTGGATCTATGCTGGTATAAAGTGAAGATCTTCATTTATGTTATATATTATATGTATTATATATGTCATAATAAAAGTTATAATATATGAGGTGATATAATATATAATAATTTTATTATGTTATAAAGTTTTATATACACAACAAAATTTATTTATTATATAAAATCTAAAAGTATTTTATTTTTGAATTTATGTTTGATTTTTTATTAATAATATATTTTTATATTCAATAGAAGAAAGTACTCTTTAAGATTAAAAAAAAAATGAAAGTAATTTATTTTTGAATTTATGTTTGATATTTTATTAATAATATATTTTTATATCCAAAAAAGAAAGTACTCTTTAAGATATATATATATATATATATATATNAAAGTAATTTATGAGTACATTTTTCATTATGAGTGGTTAACCGTGGATTTTCATCAACCAATTAGAATTTGACAAGTAAGCAATTTTAACTCTAATGATGCCACCTCAACCATAAGAGATGAGGCCATTCTCTAGAATTTGATTGGTTCTTGTAAAGTTGATTGTGATGGTACATTTTTTGTTTTGAGGCCCATTTTTTACCTCAAAACTCCCCATTGGTCATCATCATTACAATGAAGGCATTCGCAACTCTTCAAATTCAAGAATTCAACCACCATGGCATATCCCTTGTTGAAGATTTTATTCCACATTAGCATGACTCCTATCCATTGTGTTAAAAACAAAAGCAAAAATTACTAATGTTGGGTATGTTTAATAATCTCACATTGACAACAATTGTAAGACATGCATGGTTTAAAAAGCACTGCATTTACCAAAAGCTTTTCTAATCTGAAAGCTGGTTTTGAAGTACAGGTCCCCGTGGTTTAAAAATAACTGCATTTACCAAAAGCTTTTCTAATCTGAAAGCTGGTTTTGAAGTACAGGTCCCCAGGTTGATGTGATAGCATCCTCCGTAATTGGCAGTATTAACATCGCTTAGACATGTCTGTGAGCACGGGGAGTCCCCATTGCTTGTGGTTGTTCTCTTCATGATGCCTTCCTAACAGCAAGCTTACCAAACCATATTGGCGTATCCCTTCTTAACAGCAAGCATACTAAACTACATTGGCATATGCCTTCTTAACACCAAGCTTACTAAACCACATTGGCATATCCCTTGCTGAGGATTTGATTCCACATTAAGACGACTACTACTATCATAAAGGAAAAAAGGCAATCGGAAATTCTTCCTTTCAACTACTAGTTGGGAAGGCTACACTAATGTTATTATCATCACAAAACTTGTCACCCTTACTGTCGATCCATTTGCTGATACAAATTGCCTAGTCAGAAAAAAACGATTTTGTTTTTCACTCAAATTGTATAACTATAAATAACAGGGAAGTTTGAGAAGAAATTGGGACAAGGTTTACCTAGTCCTCTTTATCATGAAGCTTTCAATGCTATTGCACTAACTTTATAAGATTTTAACGATATTGCCCGATTTTGCAATGCCATTTTTCTCTCCATCTTTGGCTTATAACAATAATGCTTCTGGAGATCATGTGAAATCCTTTTACAACTCATAAACTTGAACAAAAGAAGACCAGTAAGAGCACCTCAAATAGCTCCATTTGGAATTGGAGCAGCTAGCGCAGCCACTGCAGATCACTGGGAAAAGTTTTGAAAATGCAGTGCATAGAATGTAGTTTGGCATGTGATTGGTCCACAAGAACCATCAGATAGAGATAGGAGGAAATCATTCCCACTGTGCTGGAAGCAACGTTGCTTGTACCTGCAAAAAAAGGTTAATATCAAACCATTTAAATAAAATTATAAAACAGTAAATAATAAAGAAACACAAGGCAAAAACTAAAATGAAATTATATATCAGACCACCTCTGCAAGACAGCATATCTTAAATAAAACACTTAAATAGTAAAGAAATACATCTGAGAAAGCAACATAAAATGAAATATTAGACCACCTCCATAGGCAGTCTATCATACACGTGCCATGACGTGTTAAAATGAGGAAATGCATCTCACCTGCAACATAAATTCACATGTATAAGTTAATAAGAAGGCATATTAGGTGATATAAAATATGTTTACGGAAGTCAACTGCAACATAACAAGATAGTGCCATGAAGGAAAACCAAATTACATTAAAATTGTCCCTGGTTGAGATTGATATGTTCAGAAAGTGGAAGGAAGCCTACTAATATATTCCGTAGAGAAATTTACAGATAATCAAACAAAAAATCGGGGTGCTTGTTAGCCAGGTTTTGGGCCTAACTGTTCCAGATCAAACAATTATTATCATATATGTAAGCAGTGAATTGTAGTTGACTGTTCTATGGTGATAGAAACAAAATTATGTCGAAATAGATCAGACTCAAATGCAGATATAAACCAGCACTATCCAGAGGTAGATCAGACAGGGCCTAGCTGCGTTAGGTTGAGATTCGAGAAGAACCATGTTCAACACTATGCTTAGAAAGGTTAATGATGCAGCTAATGTGAGACTTAATGAAGACAAATGTGAATGAATTAAATGTGAACAGTCACAAAGGAAAGGTCTTATTATTAACAAAAAAGTTACCAGAAGTAGGCTTGCGGTGCAAACAGAGTGCAGGGAATAAGCAATATATCCAATTTCAAAAAGGGATGGCTTTCTGAGTGAACTTCATAGAGTTGTTACTTCACCAAGATCAATCTAGGATCAGGAAATCATAAAATCAAAATTCGAGAGAACATAAGAAAACAATCTTTCAAAACACACTAAGGACATTATGGGTTCAAGCTTCAAGGTAATGTCATCTGGCTTACCTAATGCTCTAGCAACATTTCAAGCAATGGAATGAGGACCCTTCTGATGAAATCAATTTTAAAGATCCTCGATAACAATTTTTAAATCTACAGAAGGAACTAGGAGAAAAACATAACAGAAATAAATCAATTATTTCTAAAATTATTTGATATACTCTAAAAGGTTCCTATGCAGTTTTGGGCAACAAGAACTCGAATACTTAGGACACATCATTTCAAGTGGAGTAAAACTAGTTCTCATGAAAATATCTGCTATCATCGAATGGGTGACACCACAATCTCAAAATATTACAAGAATTCTTCAAAGTTCAAACTTGTCAGATACGGTAAAAGATTGGTTGGAAATTGTGCCCACATTTTTTTATCATGGGAAAGCTTGCTTTGCTTTATCATACAAAAATTACAACCCTCACAAAATGAGGAAAGCCATTGATACTGATATTCCTACAAACCAGACCCCAATAAACAAAGATGATATCATAATCTTGAGTATTTGGACTGTCCTCTGTTCATGGAATAAAAAGCTGAAAAGAGACAGCCTTCTTAAGATGATAGTGGCTTAAACAAAAAGTCTCCAATACACAAGCATCCTTATTCTAAGACTGGCTGATAACTATAAATATAGGCATGTATTTCTTGAGAAATCATCTAGAAATGAGACATAGTATAAAGACTTACCCAATGATCGAATAAGCACCAATCCAAGCAAATCACTATGTATCAACTAAAAAATCCCTTCTACTCTTTTAGCACCAGTAGAGAATTTCACCAAATTGTATTTAACATAAACACAATATTCACAAAAATCAAAATCCAAGCCTTTAACCATACCTTTATTGTGCAACAGTCAAAGGCCCTTCTCTCCAATATGTCCCAATCTTTATTACCAAAGTAGTGCCTTCTCTACAAGGATAGTAGGAGTCCCATCTTCTTCTTTGCTCACCTCAGGAACAACGTAATAGCTGCACCCATCATTCATAGTGCTTCCCAACTACTTGTACAGTGTTCCAATCCAAACTCCTCTTGCCAACACCATTGATCCTCGAACCAACTCGGATATCTCCTTTTCAAATATAGTTTGCACACCTACATCACTCATCTTATTATAGATATCAAATTTTTAGCAAACCACGGATATGAAAAAGGGAGGGTTTTAATCCTTTTATCTTTAAGCATCAGCTTGACCCTTCCACATCCTATGATCTTTGGTCTCAAGATATCTCCTACGAGGACATCACCTCCATTATACTTTTCATATTCACAAAACCACTCCCTATGGGGAGGAACATGGAAAGAAGCACTCAAGTCGATCAACCATGCATCATGCTCTAAGTGTGAACTTGTATGGCAAGTACACATCCCCTCCTTCGAAGGAGGTCTTCACTTCTATTGAAGGAGCATAATCACATCCCTTACTTCTATCAATATTTTTAGATCTACAACCTTCTTCATATGCCCAAACTTTACAACATTTCTAGCATCTCCTTATAAATTTTCATGGAGATTTAGATCTCCTTCTATACTTCTATCTATCCCTAGCGGTGTTATCAGAACTAGACCAGTTTTGCCAAGACCACTTGGTTCAACCAGTTTACAAGCCTGACTGATCCAAATCACGACCCTAAACTGGAAATGGATAGTTTAGTAATGAACTGATCAGTTTTAAACCTGAACCAGCCGATTTCGTACGGAACTGACCTTAAATTTCTAAACTGGCCGATTTCGTACAAGTCCATACGTCATGCGTGGGACAATGATTTTGACCATGAAAATTAAAAATTAAAATTTTATAAATAAAAAAGGCAGAACAAAAACCCTAAAACAAACCCTTTACCATTCTACTTAAATTTTTAACATTACCATTAATTGTTTTAAGATGTTTGAGAGTGGTTCCAACCTCATCGGACTTCATATGCAAAAGGTAGAATTTTAGGTCCCATTCAAAATTCAACAAATTTAACAATTTTCAAGGTTTCAAGATTGCAACATTTCCACTAGATTCTATTATGTATGAGGGCATGGAATTGGCATTTTAATCAAGTGCATCTACCCCTCTATGTACCTCGATGTTGATGGTGTTGATTGTTGAACTCCTCTGTCATGACCTTAATAAAAGTGTACCCTTCATTCAGAGTTTCAAACAAATCACTTATTAGGTAAGTGAAGTTTTTTCTATCTTATTTTAATTCTTGGATTAGGAAGTTTCATCAAAATTGGAGGGGGGTAACTAATGCCCTTGGAGGATCGACTTTGAAATTCGAGGTAGAGACAAGGTCTAGAGCCTAGAGGGGGGGGCAGAGGGTGCTATTGATGAATAGGATCCAAATATATGCAATGATTTTGACGATATGTAGTTGTTTGTTGTAGCATGATGTTTTTTGGACTCTAGAGGCCATTTAGAGCATCTTTGTTTATGTAATTTGAGTCAAGTATGGATTGCACTCAATGTTATTTTAGTTATATGCACCCTTACTTGCTATATACATGAGTAATCTTTGCATATGTGTTTGATGGTTTTTATACATGAATATTTTTTTTTATCAAAATGTGAATATTTTATGTATTTTTTGATCGACATGCGGTTTTTTCCGGTTATGGTCCAGTTTTTGGGGTCCACCAATTCGGTGACTGGTCTAGTTCTGATACCATTGATCCCTAGACTTATTTTTATTTCTATCTTGGGAATGACCTCACAAACAAGGCATCCTTTTTAAGACTCCATGGATCTTCACCTCACCTCTCATGATCACGAGGATGCAAGTACATCCTCAAACTTTAATGCATATTAAGTAACACTACCAATGGAAGTACATCCTCAAACTTTAATGCATATTAAGTAACACTACCAATGGCAACAACCCAATTTACCTTTGAATACAACAAAGAACATAGCAAGGTAATACATTTATCTTCTTCCTACATCTTAATATCAACAATGCATGATTAACTTACCATAATATTAAAATATTTAGATTCTCTATCACAGAGTCGACATCATTCATACTAAGGAGGTACAACTTTTTTTGAAGAAACAGTTAGTTTATTAGGGACATAGACTGATACAAAGCCCCTAGATTCTCCCATAAGTCCCTAGCACTAGCTTCTCTTGAGACATTGAGCAACATTGAATCTAAAAGGAATAGCCAAATAATACTCTTTACCTTCCTATCCAACTTTTCCCAATCTTCTTTTGCCATATGGATGGGTTTGTTTCTAGACACAACAACCCACTGATCTTTGTCCACAAGTAGATCTCCCATCTTCATCTTCCATATACCCAAGCTCTGGTCATAAGACTTCTCTCTCTATTCTTGAATTGCTCGCCTTTTTCCTTCACATGTGATTCACCTACACAAAGCTCCCACTCAAGAATAGGTTTATCGCAAACCCAAGATACCCTTGCTATTCAACAAAAGAGCTAACCCCTACCAGCAAAGGCATCCTGTTGAAGTCAATGACCCTACTCTAACACCAAATGAAGAGTTTGATAAACCTATTCAAGAAAGACAATGCTTATAGAACCTTAAAACAGAAAGAAACAATTCACACATATACACAATATACACAAATATTTACCTCAGGGACCCTTAACCATGAAAACCAACAAACTTAGAGGCATACCTTTCCATATCATTGTATTATCTTAATCATTCACAATACAATATTTAGGTATTACGCAACATCAATCAACCCTACCCGGCTGCGAGTGCTTCGAGGCTTGTGGTGTCACGTGATGGGCAGGTGGTACACGCATGTCATGCAGACCACCTAGCGAGATTGCATGAATACCCCCCTTCTCTTAAATTGTTTAGCATGTGACGTTTTATGGCTTTTACTGTGATGGCTCTTCGGTCCAGTTGGGATCTGGCTCTTCAAATGTCGCTCATTGATGTGAATTCCGACTCGATATGGTTATCGCCTGAGGCAAACAACCCATATATTCTGCATTCTGGCCTCTAGTTTATGTATTATTTGTTGATGGTCCTGAGCCTTACTAAGTGTCGTCCTCTGTGCGTTCACGGAGTAGTTTTAGCTCCGCGTCTGAGAGAGGGCGATCAAGCTCAATTATTAGGCCCATAGGAAGCAAGTAGTTTAGACAAGTAGGTCGATCCAGCAAAGAGGCACCCCTTGGCATAGAAATGGTGGCAGAAGTGAGGCAGGGTGCAAGATCAAACCGCCTGCCACGGGATTCGGCTATGAGGACCACATTCCCCAACCTCTTCGTCAGGTTATTGACAAGTGGGAAGCGGCTATTGTGGAGCATCATTTGGCAAATCTGCAAACAGGGGGTCGAACTAACTATTACTGGGTCATCAAGAACTTGCTTGCTCAAGTAATGCTCAACAACCAAGAAGTCTAGCACCAAACAAGAGACGTGGTGGTGGAAATGCGACATGGTTTGGACCAGCTAGGCAACGACCTTAGCAATTTGGATAAATGGAATTTGTTGGGTTTGTCTCCCCCTAAAGGGTTGATGGATGTTATTGAACCCAGGCCCTTCAAGCTGAAGTTGGGAACTCGCAGGCCGCTAAACCAACCTATGACTCCCCAAAAAAAATTGGTAAGCACCATTCGCACGACCCTGTTGTTACTTTTGGTCAGTCCAGTTCCATGAGCTTGGTTCATTTCCACATGAAGCGGATAAAACATCAGGACTGCGGGCTCCAAGAACCTCAGCACAAAACCGAAGGCCTTCCTGTCAAGCGGGGTGAGGAGGACCCATCCAATGAAGGACCCGGAGGATCTCCGATAGAGGAGGTGCCAGCAGAGGATACCTCCAATGTCCAAACCCAAACTTGAGCATGGCTTCTTAGTTCTCAAGCACTCTAGCTATTCCTAGCTTATAAGTATTTCGGTCTTTTCTAGTTATATAGATAATAGGTTTATGCGTACTATTATGAATTGGTTTACTTGCTCCTACTCTGCCTAGTTTCCCAACATAGGGTAGGCCTATTCTTTTGCCATTTGTAATATTTTTGAAGACCAAAGATGGTGGATCCACAACCCCAGACCGCCTTGAACAATTTTGGTTATTTTTTATATGTAATTTTATTTGTATATTATTATAATTTAGCAGCTTGCAACCTTACAAAAAAAACATCTATCAACCCTAATCTTCTATTACTAGGATTAGATAACAACCATAATCCCTTAACTAGGATCACAATACAATGGGTATAAAACCATATGTGGAAACCCCCCATAATGACGTCCCAAAAATCAGCCACAAAAAAGAAATTCTCCAAGGTTGCAAACCACACAAAAAGGTGTTGGGCATACAATCTATACATACAAAGAATACAACACATCCAACACTCTTGTTGCTACCTAAAAATGTTGGGGTCATTTTGATTTTTTATGGGTTTTTCACGTGAGCACCGAAGAAGATATTTGGAGTTCAATGGTAGTCATAAATTGCGATGAAAGACTTGGAAGTTATGCCCCTTGTTCTATCTTGCCTAAACAAAATCCATCATCCAGGGTGTGAAGGAGTATGGTTGGATTCTTAGATAGTATTCTAAAGGTGCACTAAACTAGGGGATTCCATTTGAGTACACTTGGCACAATTGAGGCAAGGTTACATGGCTTACGTTACATTTGTTACATCATTGATGGAAAGCCTTGTTTCTAAGTCAACGGATGACCCCTGATGGAGGATGTGAGCAAGAAGGAAGCTTTTGGACATGAACTCTCTACCTTATTAGAGGTTCAAAGCATGATTAATGGCGAGACAATAGTCAAACCAAGCCTTAGAAGATGAACACACTACCTCAAGAGGTGTCCAAGACATGATGTATGGCGAGGTAAGGGTCAAACACATACCAAAGAAAATATGCCCTACATTATTTGAGGTCCAAAGCATGACAGGTGATAAGAAAAGAAGCTACATGAGGAATACCCCTCTTAGAAAGGTGCCATGTTAAGTTAGAAGCATTTGTATGGCCAAAAGAGGTTCCTTGCGGGAATTACACACCATTTGAGGCATGTTCCATATATTTGGAGGGATGTTTCCCCATTGAAGAGAACTTTTGTGGGTAAGGACATATTCTATAATCCATTTTCACATATGTGGAGGCATATTTCAACTCTTGCAGCATATGGGGTAAAGGTCACATCATTCGAGGAATTTTCTGCATATTTGGAGGTGCATTTCACCTTTAAGAAGAGATTTGGGATTTGATCAAGGCATTTTCTACATATCTAGAGGATATCTATTTGCACGAGGAGATGCCATGTGGCATTTTGGACATGGTCAAACCCTCAAATGAATAATAAATGTATGTTTTAAAAGATCTCGTGAAATAGGAAGATGACAAGTGGCAATATGGACCTATTTTATTCATTCATAAGGCAAAAAGGAGTGCCCCACTCAAGTAGGATTCTAGGGCCTTCTAAAAGAAATATTATTTTATGAATTGACATTTGGTTTGACAAGTATAAAAAGAGGATAAACTTCATTTGCTTAAAACATGGTTGGAAGATTGGGAGTTCCCCTCCAAGCTTAGTTGAATATCTTTAGGAAAATAGGGAAAACGACAAGTTCAATGCTAAGATACCGAACACGTCCATATGGGGCAGCGTGTCCCGTGTCCACGTGTCCGAAACGGACACGCTGACAGAGTGTGTCGAACACGTCTTTTCAGAGTGTCCTGATTTTGGGCATGCGTGTCCTACGTCTGTCAGGACATGTCTTGAAAACAGGACACGTTTTCCACAGAAGAGCTTGATCTGCTGGTGTGAAGGATGAGAAGAGCTTGGTCTATTTGTCATTTTCCAGTGGCATTCTAACATCAATATAATACATGTTGATTTTGATGACTTAATGAAAAATATGGTTTTGATTCCTCAGTATTGACATCTTGTTGATTTTTCCTTAGCAGCATCGAGAGCCATTCTCTTAGGAGAATGGGGACATCTGGTCGAGGACCAGGATGTGGAACCAGTCCAACACTAGAGGAACTCAACCTTGAGTTGAGTAGCCATTCTGTTGAATGGGGACATCTGGTCGAGGACCAGGATGTGGAACCAGTCCAACACTGGGGGACTCAGCCTAGAGCTGAGTGGCCATTCTTTGAATGGAGGCACCTGGTCAGTTACCAGGAAGATGAATTAGTCTAGTACTGGGGGACTCAGCCTAGGGCTAAGAGCCATTATTTAGGAGAATGGAGGCGCTTGGTCAGTTACCAAGTATTTGACCTTGGGTAAAATTATGCAGCCTATGGCTAAGGCACCTGATCTGTTACTAGAATATCACTATAAGTCCTTGACCGGTTCTGGGCATATGAGACACTCCTACCCTTTATCTGTGGGCTTTGTGATCTTCTCCAAGGCTTAGCTACCCTTGGTTAAGACACCTAGTACTCGATCTTGGTGGCACAAGGAGTGTGAGATAAAAGCATTAGTAATTCTCTCCATTTATAATGATGTACTTTGAGTGGGGATGAAGGAGCCCCTATGACCACTTGTTTTGATCACAGGGCACTTGAAGAAGGCTAAAGGTGAAAGTCAAAAATACATAACGACCCTTAGACCACTAAGGAGTCAAAGTGAAAGTACAAAAAGACCTTTAGTACCACTAAAGGTAAAAGTCAAAAAGATAAAAGAATAAAATATTATTATTTTGTTCTTTTAAGTTTTGGTCCACATCCAGGTGATTCAAAGGCTATAAAAGAAGATCAATCCATTTCATTTTACATACACACTTGCTCATCATCTTGCAGCTGCTAAAAGGAAGATTTCCGTTGGTCTTGAGGAGAAGAACAATTCTTATGGTTATGCCCTAGCATGGAGGTTTCTAGCTAGGGCACCCACTCTTGTTACAGTCAAACCCTAAGTTAGGGTTTCACTCACGGTGATCACTTGCAGCAGCATCTTCATCCTCTTCACGAGCTAGGGCATCACCAAACCATCACAACACCTGCAGCATTTCTTCACGGGCAGCATCATATCCATCCACGAGTAGCAGCAGACTTCACGGGCATCCTGCTAACCTTCACAGCATGTCTTTTTAGGCTCAGGCAGGCTGCAAAGGAACCTCGGGCAGCTCCCTTCTCCACAGACAGCCCTCACACAAGCTCGATCTCTCCACAGCACTCTCGGTCAACTCCAACAGAAGGTTCAGGCATCCTGTCATCAATTCCGGGCAGCCCATTACAATCCATCCTAATAGTAGCAGAGCTCGGGCAGGTAATTGCAAGGCTTGGGAGGTAATTGCAGGGCTCGGGCAGGTAATTGCAGGGTTTAGACAGGTAATTGCAGAGTCCAGGCAGGCAGCAGCGTATCCAAGCAGCTCCGGGCAGCACGAAATTTATCTCGGGCGACAATTTTGAGATTACGGGCAGCAGAAAGAAATTAGGGCATGAAGCCCTAATTTGGATTTTTCTGTAAAATTCATCTTTTGTGGATTTTTGTGGTTCAAGCCTATTAGGGTTTGAGAAATATTGGAGAACATTCATCTTAGAATTCTAAGATTTAAGAAACACAAGTCATCTCATTTAAGAGATGAATTACTAATGCTTTTGGGGTTTTTGTCCTTTAAAGGTTTCCCCGTGAACAACTCTTGAGTTCAGTGTGTATTATGTTTTGATGTGTTGATGTTTCTACTGCACTTGTCTATTGTTATCTTACAGTCTGCAAAATTTTAAAGAATACATGCTAATGCTAAAATTCAACACATCTTGATCTATGACTATCATGAGTATATTGTATCATGAATTATCTATGTGTCTCATAATCTCATTGTGATGACTGATTTGATTTATAAATGTGTAATACTAATTACTAATGTAACATGTTAAATGTGCATTGGTTCTGATCTCTATTGAATATTTGTAAAAATTTGGATCTATGTCTATATTTTTAATAAATTAATATCTATGTAGCCAGGGTACCCATACCCGAGGGTAGGGTACACATACTAGGTACTTGGGTACTCGTAAGGTATGTCTCCTGCCGTACCCCATACTTGGTCCACATACCCGAGACTCCGTTATAAAAAAAGGGGTACTTATAGGCAAAATGGTACACCGTACCCCATGTTTGGGTACTCTGGGGGTACGATTGACTCAGCAAAATGCAATCCATTGGGGAATGTAATGACCCCCCACCAAATCTGAACTAATTTTTTGCTAACTACGTATGGAGTCTGGTTCACGACTTATGTCAAGCACTTTGCAACACTGTTCAAATTCCACTGAATATTGTCCAAATCTGGTAGATTGATTTTACATTGATTTACAATGAATGATTTTATGGTTGTGTTCAGCACTCATGGAACATAATTTGACTACCAAATGTGCACATAAAAATATATACATATGTATTTAATACTGAGAAATACACTCACAACAACGCAGGAATATATTTGGCAATTTGCAATTTTTTATTGCCTGTAACAGTAGCACAAATAGGTGTTTAAAATAAGATTTCAAGTGTACCTTCATGTCTGAGTTTGATTGTCTGTTACAGTTGCCTGGCACAATGATTTATCAAATTTTATGTAACTTCCAGTCTTCCACTTGATATCTACTGAGTCTAGAATTTATCCAATTTTATGTTTCAAATTTTCAATCTGAATGTTCATGGTTCAAATAATCAAATGTTCATTGTTCAAATAATCATCGAATTTATAATTATGAATCGTGATTCATAATTTATGAAGAAATCTACATGCATGTATGATGTGACCATATATATATATACAGTATCCCCAACGTACCCAAGTACCGTTTTTCAAAAAGTGGCGTCCCCATACCTGTACCTGTCCCCGTCCCTGTCCCCATCCCCGTACCCAAGTTTCCTAGCAACTTAGATTAATATATAATAAAAAAATTAATATATACATATATAACGTGTCCTACGTGTCTTGATTCTGGGGGTCATCATGTCCGTGTTGGACACTCGAATCTCTGTGTCCTTCGTGTCCTGTGTCCTCATGTCAGATGACTTAGGTTCAATGTAAGGCTTTTCCATCTCTTTATTCCTTTCGTTGAAGATTAGGGCTTTTGTGATAATTGCCAAGGGTTTATTGCTGAAATAATCTTTGAGAATGGCAAGTTTGCTACAACAAGAAGATGCTAGGGTTGAGGTGAAACCCTCCCTTTGTCTTGTTGTAATCATTGTACTTATTGAAGAATATTTGTTGCTGTAATTTTTGTTGATGATTATGTAGCATCAGAAATATTCTTATTGAACTAGTGAAGTCGACTCAATGAAGTGAAGTCGGCCCCATTTAAAGAAAGTTCTAGTGACTTGATGAATATAAATAGAGAGCTTCACCTCTCATTTGAAGACACGCTCACATACAACATTTTATCTCTTCACTTGTACACATCTCTTGGAAGGCCCAGCAAAGGCAAGGAGAAAGTTCTGGGGTTATCTTATTCTTGGAAGATTTGCTACCCTTACAAGGGTTTGAGGTGAAGAAGGGCGAACCTCACTTGTATCAAGGTTCATCTTCATGTTTGGTATTGTTCTTGTATAGGATTGATTTTCTTCTGAGAAAAGTTTGTTGGGTTTTTCTCCCTATTGGGTTCCCAGGGTAAAATTTGTGTGCCTCTTGTGCATGGTTATCTTTCAGTGATCCTTGATTTACTTTCTGCTACATATGAATAATGTTATGAATGTGAAATGGGATGAATAATACTTCTAAGTCAAAAATTTAACAGGGTATCAAAGTAGTGATAAATAGATGCCATTGTCAGAGATTGTTTGTACCCTAATCTAGAAGCTAAGGCTTTAGCCTTTCATGTTTGAACACTTCTCTCCATAGATTGACTTGAAAAGTGCACTTATGGAGCTCGCCCTAGAAGGGCGCACTTATCTCTGGAAGCAGATTTCAATTTGGTGAATTTTCATTTTTGACCTAATTAATCTCTTGGCCAAAAACTAGGGTGTTCAGTTTCAAACCTTACTGGCCACAAATTGGATTTGTCCTTAGCATTCTTGAACTCCTCCTAGGAGAGCACGTCTATCTATGGAGGCCATTTTCAGTTTTACCAAACTTCAATTTTGACCTAGCTCCTGCTAGGGTTTTCGGGTCAAATTTTCAAAATTTGTTAGAATGATGTCTAGTCTCAAAGTGGAAGATAGATTGGATGGTGCTTCAAAATTTAGATCTTGAAAGACTAAAATACTCTTTGTCTTGGAAGAAAATGAAATCCAGGACTATGTAAAGAAGGATGTCTGAGAATTGGAAAATGATGGGAAGAAAGTTAAACACAAGAAGATGAAGCAAAAGTAAAGAGAATCTTGATAGATTCAGTAAAAGACCACTTGATTCCTCATATTTCTAAGTTAACAACTGCCAAAGCAATGTATGATGCCTTAGTTGGCTTGTTCGAGAATAAAACCACTAGCAAAAGGCCAGCTTTGAGAAATCAACTCTGTTGCATAAAGATGACCAACTCACATTTAGTAGCCACCTACTTTATGAAGGTCTCCCAATTGAGAAATCGGATTAAAGCCATTGGAGACCTTATTGAAGATGTAGACCTTGTTATGGTAACTCTCAATGGACTCCCTTCCTCATGGGAATTATTTATTCAGAACATTTGTGGAAAAGAGGAGTTACCCAAGTTTGACCGACTATGGGATTATTGTGTTCAAGAAGAGGCCAGAGTACTATCCAAGAATAACCCACAAAAACCTCAGGAAGAAGAAAACCAAGCTCTTGCAACTCGTGCAAGAAAAGGAAAAGGAAGAAGAAAGTTCGAAAGAGGAAAAATACAAGTGAAGGATCACCTCCAGCTAAAGAAAAGAAGAAAGATCTTCCAAAGATAAGGTGTTACAATTATCAGAAGTTTGGTCACTTTGCTTATCAATATACTCGAGAGAAAAGAAAGAGAAAACAACATGCATCCACAACAAGTGTTGATGAGCCTCCTCCGAAGAGACAAAAGAAGATAAGCTTGAGCAGATTGCAGATGATATCCGGAAATAGTACTTCTAACTAGCTCAAATACATATACAACAATGACAGTATCATCCTTGGATGATGTCTTGTACTAAGTATCATTGGTGATCTACTTTATGAAGATAAATGATGAAGACTTCAAAAGTTCAGGACTTAACAAAGAAGAAGATTAAGGTTGCCAGATCAGACAATAAAGCAGAGGCCCCTCCCAGAAACTCCAGAGATTTCTTCAAGGAGGCAGAAATCAAGAGGGAGCCAACAAAACAAACAAAGATAAGTATTTGATACTTTATGTAATAAGTTTTATTTTAATTTGATTTGTTGTTTTATTGATGAATAGCATAACTGCATGATTAGTACTAGTTAACCCTTGTGGACATTTATGTCATGTGTTAAAGAATAGGTTCATTGAGACAATGATCCGTGATGTTTCCATTACAACAGTTATGCTCAGATCAAGTGTCCTCAATGAACATTGAGGACAAGGCTTCTGAGGAAGCACTCGCAATAGTGAAGCCAAAGAGAGAATCCTTGGTTGACCAACGTACATCCACGTGCAAAGATAGAAGAGGAAAAAGATTGTAGAAGACTTCATATGGACCAGCAAGGACAAACAATCTCCCATTATCCTGAGTATATGGTGTGGGGAGACTGGCCCAACTAGGAAGTTCCTAAGGCTGAGTATCCCTCTAGTATAGTGATCATCCTTTAAACTATCAAGACAAGACAATAGAGCCAACAGAACAAGTGTACCCATCAAAAGATGATGCATGATCTAGAAGAGGTCAACATAGCTTCGCGATATCCTTGCAGAATGCAAGAAGGCATACAGCTCCCAGTAATACTTTCAGAGGTTCTCAAGTGATATGGCATTGATGAGTCACATCTTTGATTCCAAACATTCCAATGAGGAGGAGGCAGCAGGCTAGCAGGTTTGGAAGGATGTCATGATGGAGAAGTATCAGTCCATCATGAAGAATGATGTGTGAAGATAGTGTCGAGACCTGAAGGAAAGCAAATGGTGAGTTCCAAATAGTTCTACAAGATCACCATGCAATTTTGATCAACATCAAAGATGACTCGTGAGAAGCATCCAGTTTGCAGACTCAGAGGGAGTCATGTATGGTATTATGTGTCCCTGAGAGAACGGGAAGCTTGTCTCAATAAACCCACTTGGTGGAGATGACACAAATGAATACACAAAGATCAACAAGTGCAGAAGGCAACATGTTGCTTCAGTGCAGAATACTCAAATGTAGGGAGTGCGGAGTGTCCAGACGCAGGAGCAAATACTCGTATGCAGGACACTCAAATGCAGAGGGAGCGGATTGTCCAAATGCAGAGGGATTAGAATACTTCCACACACACAGAGTAGCTACAGTACAACTTCTTGATGATAAAGAAGACCTTATACGGACTCAAGCAGGCACCCAGGATTTGGTATGTTGGGATAAACATGTACTTCATGACCTTGGACTTCACCAAGAATGATGTGGATTCCAACCTTTACTACAAGGTTGTTGATTTAATCTTGTTGCTATATGATTGATGATTTGTTCCATTGCAGGGACACAAAAGCTCAGTGTCGAGTGCAAGAGGGAGTTGGCCTCTAAGTTCAACATGAAGGGTCTTTGCATGATCCATTACTTCTTGAGATTAGAAGTGTGGCAGAGACCAAATAAGATCTTCCTCAGACAGAAGGAGTACACAGTCAAGATCCTGAGGGATTCGGGTGATGGACTGCAAGTCCATGGCTTTACCTATGATGGCAAATCTGGAGACGCCGAGTGATTTCGCTTCAAATTCGTATCTGGTGGATCCCTTGATGTGAAGATCTAGAGAAGTTGAATCATTTTGCTCCAAATTCAAACTTGGTGACATACAAGCAGTTGATCAAATCCTTGATGAGATATTTGCTTTGCAGGTGAGCGTCCTGAGCCAACATATAATTGGGTTGAGGAAAAGCATGTGTTGAGGTACCTACGTGGTACAGTTGGATATGGATTGAGATGTGTCTCAGGTGGAAAAGTGAAGCTGCAGAGGTGTTGCATCAGCTTGGATCGATTATACTTATGATATCTTGGAGCAGGAGATCAAATACCACGTCATCAAAGACATGGTGCAGAAGGAAGCAGTGAAGCTCCAGTAAATATCCATGGACGACCAAATAGCTGATATTCTCACCAAGCCTTTGTCCAAGGTAAAGTTTGTATACTTTAGGGGAAAGCTTGGTGTGATGGAGAATGCCTCTCTGAATGAGAGGGAACGTTGATGGACATGTGACATCGTGATGATGAGTAGGCAGACATTTAAGAGAACTGAATGGGCCAAACACCAAATGAGTAGGCAGGCATTCATGAGAAATGAATGGCCCAGACACCAGTTGAGCAGGCAGACATTCACTACTTAGAAAGCTCCACAAACAACTGAGAGAGGTAGGTCAATTTTAGGTGCCCGTACGACTAAGACCGAAGTGTATTGATGTGTGATGCACTCTTGGCTGCCAATGCATATTCCCTAATGTATCCAATGTCAACCAGTCAGAACAGTCCATGATCCTCCACACCAAGACCAAGTCTTAATGGTCTCTTTGTCAACAATGTAGCATTTGTGATTGCTAAAGTTGACATCTAGATGGGGGCAACACCTTATAAGTTATAATCTAACTGATAGTAGATTAAGCTCCATGCCTGGCACATAGTACACATTTAAGGAAATCAACATGTTCACTTCAAAAGAAAATCTACACGTTCACTTTGCCTACTACTCTAAAATTTTCCCCACCACCGAAGATTACTGAATCATTAAAGGAACAAGCAGTGTAGTTCATCAACCAATCCTACCTCTTGGTAAAGTATTGTGATTGTTGGGCTATAGGGCAGACCCGGGGTTTATACTTTAACTTCGCACCAACAAAAAGACCCACAGTGTTCGCCCTTTCGGCAACAACCTGCGAACAGGTTGCAGTCTCACCCGAAACAGCTATGGGGTGCCGCAGAATCAGGTTTCTGCAAGCAGAAGAGGGATATTACTGTACCTTTAGCCTTAACAACAATTATTTATACAAAATAGAGCTTCGACATTCACTAAAATAGCTTCGCAGTTTAGATAAATAACGTTAGTTGCTTAACCCTTAACTGGGAATTCACAGCGAAGTTACTATTTAACAGTTATCTTACTTTAGCATTCACCTACTTATCAAAAGCATAAAAACATCACAGCACAAAAATAACACAACACAAGATTTAACGTGGTTCACCCCCAGTGTAGGGGCTACGTCCACAGAACTGCTTTTATTCAACTCTTTACAAAACAACAATTTTGATCTGCGCACTCAGCTGCAGATCCTTCCTTCAAGCCTAACTGCGCACTTAGCTGCAGTTCCTTTCTTACAAACTCTAAGCTGCGCACTTAGCTGCAGTTCTTTTCCTTACAAAAACCCTCTGTGCACACAGCTGCAGAGGTCGTCCACGCACACAGCTGGGACTTGACCTTAAAAACCAAAATAGATCTTAACTTCGCATCACATGATCCTCATGTCATTAGATACCCTTGACATCTTTACATGAGTGCCTATTTATACAAGTGCACTCTTACAAAATCATGGGCTTACACCCAAAAATTACGGACAATTACAAAAAGAGGGCTTTGACTCAACCGCGACACCCCTAAGACTATTTTGACGCGCAACTCCGCTTACAAGCTTCCACAAAAACCGCGGAGTAACCAAAATTAATGACCGTTAAGGTGCGTGCCCCAACAGGCCCCTAAGACTCACCACTGTCCCGTCCCGAGACACTCTGCTACTTGTCCGGTGGGAGAATCTTGTTGGCGAAGATAGTGAACTGCTTGTTGAGGCCACGCATGATATTGTCCGCTGCTTGCTCCTTCTCCACCAACTCCTGCAATGCTACTGCTGATGCTTCGCTGGCCTTTTCCTGTGCAAATGCATCATACTCCTTAAGAACTTTGAGCTGGTTGTCCGCAGCAGTACTCAACTCCAGGGCCTCGTTGACAAGGGGCTGCATAGAATTTTCCAACAGTGTCGCTTTCGTTCTGTATGACTCAATTTCCTGCTGGAGTTCCTTGCTTTGCTTTACCTTGAGCATTTTCTGCATAGGAGGCAGAGTCTTAATTTCCACTTTCACTGCATCCAGCTCTGTCTGTCGCTGCTTGATGGTTTCTTGCAGCTTTTCTACTTCTGGATTTTCCTGCAGTTTTGTCCAGGCGTCGACGCTTTCATCTAGCAGTTTTGCTGCGCTGCTTACAAGATCTGAGATCTTTGTTGTTGAGGCCTGAATGTCTCTGCGACGCTGCTCCCTGACCTCTGGTGGGCTCTCCGGAGTGATACGAAGTTGAAGCTCCGCAATCTGAGCCTCATGTTCTGCTTTTATCTTTTCAATCTCACTGCGAGACTGTTGTGCAGGTGCTACTGATGTGCTCGGATCAGCAAAGTCTTTTTTGGCTTCCATAAATGTTTCTTTTTCTCTTCCAACATCAAATGCTGGAATTTTCTCTGGGGTCTTATGAACCCAAGCCTCGTCAGGATGTTTTTCCTTAGTCTACACTTCCGTCGTAGCTCCACTCCTTGTAACAACGTTAATGGCTGGGACAGATCTTTGCTCCACAGAAATCATCTGAATGTTCTGAGTAGGAGGGGCATTTCTTTCTTGTATCTTGGCTATCAGCTGTGGGCATTGCTCAATAACATGATCTACCGTTCTGCAATATCGACATGTCGGAGTTGGGTTCCGCCAGTCTCTAGCTAGATGTCCTGCCTGATTACAGTTATAGCACACAACCTGGCCTCGACCTCTTCCAGGCATACCACCACGACCACGACCTCCAAAAGTACCTCGACCTGATGTACTACCCCAGTAACCATATCCATCATTGCCTTGTGCATCGTTTTGTACCCTATAAGCATCATAGGTTCGCTCTCTCATAAGGTCAAAGCTTCGACACTCATCTTCGTTGTGTCCTACTGACTTACAGAACTTGCAATATGGATTCTTAAGTACTTGCACATATCTTTGTAGCAGATAGCAGTCTTCAGGTCGATCCTGGCCAGTTGTTCTACAAATCTCACGATATAGAACATTAGGGTTAAATGGGTTTGGCGCACCAGTATTCAGGTAATTTCTTAGCGCAGGACATTATTCCTTGTCATGACCTTCTGTCCTACATCGTGTACACCAAACCTCTTCGCGAATAGATTTCCCCTTCTTCATGTCGCGAAGCTCCAAAGCCATTTCTGCCAACTGTGCTTGTATTTCTGCCAACTGTGCTTGTATTTGGGCTATGCCAGAATTATCTTCGACAGGAGCTGTCTCCAGTTTCATGGCAATCTCCAAAGCCTCTTGCTGATCAGCAACCTTTTGTTGCATGAGTGGAGTTCTAATATGGGGTAATAATGCTGCTATGAACCATTCTTTATGCTGCGCTAGTCCAATAGTGAAACTTACTTGATCCAACAGAACCTTGAACCTCTGATCAAAGTTCCAAACTGATTCACCTCGCCTCTGCTGAATTTCTTTTAACTCCGTTATACACTGTGACTCTGATTTAGGCTTCTTGAACTCTCTGATCATTGCTGTTTTAATATCGGCCAGGACATGGTTCTGAGTACTGGAAAACTTCATGAACCAGGTCAAAGCTCGGTCTCTAAAAGAAGTGACCAGCTGCGCTCTTCTGATATCTTGATCCATAATGTTCTTAGCAGTCCAAACAGCTTCGCATAAAAACCAAAACTGCTCTGGATCCTCTGATCCAGTTCCTTTGAACACTGGGAGCTTGATATCATCAATCATATGGGCCATAGCGGATCTAGGAGGAGGAGAACTTACTGGGGCAGACTGACCTGCGACAGGAATACTCGGGCTAGGGTTATTTTCCGACTGCAACGGGTTCTCAAGGGTAACAGATCTGCGGTACGAAGTTCTAGGAGGGTTTCTAACAAAAGGGGTTTCTTCAGATTCCTGGTCTTCTGGACTTAATGGCGTATACTCTGTATTCTGGCCTAGGGTATAGGATTCTAGGTTTCTCTTGTATCTTTTACCGCTTCGCAGCAAACCACTTTGCTCGTCGAAGTTACTTTCACTTCCAAACATAGGTTAGTAAAAATAAATCTAGCAATCTGATTCTATAAGTAATATACCTTTCTCAACCAAGAGCATTTTAATGGCAAACTAAATGAATTTAGGTACTTAACCCTTGGTCCTTTGAAAAACTGTCTTTCAGCTTCGCTAAAAGAGGTACTTGTGTCGATGGCAAACTCTGTCACAAATGCTTCAGAGTTCGCGTTGTCCAGAAATCAACAGCTCATGATATCACGTTGTTCACTCTTTTCAATATGTTAATTCTTGCAGGGTTCCAATCAGGAAACTGGTCTTCCTTGAAGTTGGTTTTTCTTTCTGTCAACCTAGATAACCACTGGTGCAATTTTATGTGGATACTACCAAAGAAAATTTCGTAAATATCAGTGAAAACATACCTTTGCAAGAAGTCGTCTGAGCTACGACGAGGATCCTTATTTTCTTGTTCAGCAAATTTCTGATAGGTAGCTTCAACCCAATCACCGATTTCTTTTACTGAGGACCTCCAAAACATAGCCCTTTAGGTACGACGTAAATCCCTCTTGAGCAGATACTGAGTTCAACCGGCAACGGAACCAATTTGTTGGGCTATAGGGCAGACCCGGGGTTCATACTTTAACTTCGCACCAACAAAAAGACCCACAGTGTTGGTCCTTTCGGCAACAACCTGCGAACAGGTTGCAGTCTCACCCGAAACAGCTATGGGGTGCCACAGAATCAGGTTTCTGCAAGCAGAAGAGGGATATTACTGTACCTTTAGCCTTAACAACAATTATTTATACAAAATTGCTAGGTTACCAAGATACGGATCCGCCAGATTTTTGAAAAGCCAGGATCCGGATACGGCCAGGATACGTCAAGTACAAAAAATATAATAATATTTTAAAATTTAAAAAAAACATATACAAAGTGTATAAACAAAACCATTCATGAATCACATCACTAGAACTGAAATCATATATAGATATGAACACTGAAACTATGGAAACTGACATGATACTTGCCTCATAGAAAGTTTAAAAGGATGATAGTTACAAAAATGAGTGATCAATGATCACTATAGTAATATGATAATGTAAAGTATATGAATATCTAACTAGATATCATGAAATGGGTCCATATCCGCATCTACATATTGAATCTCCACATCATGAACAGATGGTGGGGGGTTGGAAATGTTGTAAGTTGTAGAAGGCTGAACTGGTGGTGTAACCTCCTCAAGTAGGTTGAGGTGAGTCATGGCATTCAATGTCATGTTTAAATCAGAAATCTCGGGTTCCACATCCCACATCCTACTTGGACCTTTCTTATACTCTGGACAAGAATGTGATAAAAGGCGGAGGTTGGAATGAACATATACAAGATCCTCGGCCTTTGCTGCTCCCAATCTGTTTCTCTTCACTGAATGGATGAAGCCATATGTACTCCAATTCCTCTCAGCTGATGAGGAACTAGCAACCTGTGATAACAACCTTGTGGCCAAGGTTGAGAGATGAATGCTATCCCCACCATGGAAGCCCCACCAAGTAATAGGATCAAGATGCCCCCGATCATCCATGGCTAGTGGATATGAAAAGTTACCAGTGGATTGAACAAATGCTCCAAATTCCTCACGTACTTCCAATGCAATGCCCACATCCCTATATATCTTCCTCAAAGCTGTCTTATATCCCTGTACCACTTCAGAATCCTTGTTTGGGGCTGTCCTACCAGGTAAAGACAAAATTTTGCAATGATAATATTTGGGGTGGAGTGCATAGGCCAAAAGGTGTAATGGTGTGGTCATTTTGTTCCACCTTTTGGTAACTATGTCCTTTATTTCATTGTAAAATACTTCAAAAGGGTCACTTTCACTTGTCTGGATAATTTCCCTTATTCTCTCTAACATACTATCTATGTTTTCATAGACTTCCCCCAAGCAAGGCATATCTGTGTCAAATGTCCTGATCATGGTTAAGATTGGTTCTGTAAACCACAAAAGATACTGGACCTTGTCCCACCATGCATCATCAAGAATGATAGACTTGATTTTTTGCCTTCTATCAGAAGTGGAAGTCCTCCATGATTCCCAAAGAGGGTCAATGACCATTGCTTGTAATGCTTGGCGGACTTCTACAAGCCTTTTTATGACTAGAGTGTGGGAGGCAAAACGAGTTTCAGCAACCTACATAAGTTTTGAAAAGTCAAATCTCAAATTAGATATGATAAATCATATACGATTAAAATTCGAAAGTCATAATACAAATTCTCAAATAACACTAATTAAAAATGGAGTACCTTCAATAGCTCCAACTTTGCAAAACCCCTATATATGGCTTGGGACATCGAATGATTGGTTATGAACATTTGGATCTCCTTTGATGCTACATATATTTCGTTGATCCACTCAATCTCGCCAATCTTGGCAAGCATAAGGTTCAACGAATGCACTGCACATGGTGTCCAAAAGATGTGATCATATCGACCCTCCACAATCAAACCTGCAGCTCTACATACCTGTGCATTGTCTGTGATAACTTGGACAACATTATGTGGCCCCACACTTTCTATTGCATCAATAAGAATATTGGAGATGAATGTTGCATCTTTCTCCACTCCACTGCAATCAATAGCCTTCAAAAACATTGCCCCTTGGGGGCATATTGCAATAACATTGATTAAAGGGCGGTTTCTTTGATCCCTCCATCCATCAAAAACTATAGACACGCCTGTTTCTGCCCATGTATCTCGGATTGACTGCAACTATTTATCTACAGATTGTCTTTCTGATGTCAGCAATGTGGTGCGGACCTTTTCATACCCGGGGCTCTTGTACCCTTTTGGTGCTTCATTGACCGCTTTAATCATCCGTTGCCAATATGGGGAGCGCACCAAATTGAATGCTAGCCCATTTGCATAGATGCAACGAGCTACATGCTCATCAGTTTCTTCTCTGCCTTGGTTATTGAATGCTGTTTCAATAGGTCCCAAAGTAGGCCTTTTATTACCTGTGGCAACTTGTCTAGATGATGGGGCCCTAGTTGCAGTATTTTGCACTGGTAGTTTTCCTTTATTAGCATGTCTCCTATCAGCAGCATATTGCAAAGATGCATAGAAAGCAATTTTTTCAGGACTCAAACCTGGTCCAGGTTGGCCATTTGGATCATTTGGACCGGTGCATATCAACACCCCTGTGTTAGTTTGCCCAGTTAGATGGCCCTTCACCCTGGTGTATGAGCCATTTCGGATGCCGTTGCATTCACTGCATTTCCATTTATAAGAACCGCCCCCAGGATTTTTGCCAATAATTTCTACATACTGCCATAATGGAGATCTTGGATCTACCTTGAGAATGGATTCTCCTTGTACATTTGCTCCTTGACTTTGCTGCTGTGATGCCATGTTTATAACACTCTATAGTCTGTACATAATTAAGAATATAAAAGTTAAATTTTTAAAAAAATGGATTATGTTTTCTAAACAAACAAATGGCAAAAACAAATGATATGAGATTATGACAACACTCTGTCTATATAATTAAAGATAAAAAGTCAAAATTAAAAAAAAGTTGGACTGTATTCTAAACAAGCAAAAAAAATATCATAAATTACAATTAGTTGGCTGACTGTCAGATAAATTAAAATAATCATTAATAATCTGTGTATCACTGTATTCAAGCAAAAACAAATTGGATTGTGAAAAATAATAAAAAATAAAATGAAATCTTAAAAAAACAAATCTGTTATTAAGTTAAATGGATTTAATAATTCATTTTATTTTAATAACTGTATGCAAGTTTATTAAGTTACTGTAAAATGGATTTAATAATTCATTTTATTTTAATAACTATATGCAAGTTTATTAAGTTTATTTTAATGAATTATTGTTATTAAGTCAAACAGATTGCATTTAATGGATTTCTCTTTGGGTTATTAAATCAATAAATTAAAAAGAAATATAAAAAAACAAAAAAACAGAAATATAATGTCAATAATTTATAAAGAAATAAAAACAGAAATATACTATCAATAATTTATAAAGAAATATTGTCAATAAATTAAAAAGAAATATAAAATTTAATTTATTGTCAATAAATTAAAAAGAAATATAAAAAAACAAAAAAACAGAAATATAAAAAAACAAAAATACATGGACTGTGTAATATAAAAAAACAAAAACAGTTGTCTCTGCAATAAAGTAATAAAAATTTAAAAATAAAATGAAATCTGCAATAAACATAAAAAAACACGGACTGTGCAATATTAAAAAACAAAAATAGTTGCCACGATGAAAAACTAACCTGTAGAATTTGACCCCGTGGCTGTCAAGGTTGTGGCCCACGTTTTGGTTGCAACGTATCCCCTGGCTCGTCGTGCTGTGATTGTCGTTTTGCTGTGTCCGTTTTAACTTTTCCCTTGTCGCCGGTCGGGCTTGGACCACGAAGGAGCTGGCGGCTGAGTTAAACTAACGCGGTGCCCTCACGGCCCTGTTTCCCTGTCGTTTTCCCTGTCGTCTATCGCTTTCCCTTGTTGTCGGTGCAGTGATTTCTTTTTCACGGGGGTCGTTGGAAGTGGGGTAGGGCACACGCTATTTGTTTGCCTTAAACTAACGCGCCAAAACAAAACAGTGAACACTTTACCTGTCCTGTCGCGTTTACTTGTCACGTGCGTGGAGGATCCGGCTATAAGGACGCTGAAATTGCACGGGATCCGTTTCCGGAAGGGACAATACGTATTTGTCTTTTGGGATCCGCCACTGAACCGGTTCCATCGCGGATCCGGATCGAAACCTTGGATCCGCGGATCCTGCAGCCTCACCCGACGGATCCGGTAACACAGCAAAATTGAGCTTCGACATTCACTAAAATAGCTTCGCAGTTTAGATAAATAACGTTACTTGTTTAACCCTTAACTGGGAATTCACAGCGAAGTTACTATTTAATAGTTATCTTACTTTAGCATTCACCTACTTATCAAAAGCATAAAAACATCACAGCACAAAAATAACACAACATAAGATTTAACATGGTTCACCCCTAGGGTAGGGGCTACGTCCACAGAACTGCTTTTATTCAACTCTTTACAAAACAACAATTCTGATCTGCGCACTCCGCTGCAAATCCTTCCTTCAAGCCTAACTGCGCACTTAGCTGCAGTTCCTTTCTTACAAACTCTAAGCTGCGCACTTAGCTGCAGTTCATTTCCTTACAAAAACCCTCTGCGCACACAGCTGCAGAGGTCGTCCACGCACACAGCTGGGACTTGACCTTAAAAACCAAAATAGATCTTAACTTCGCATCACATGATCCTCATGTCATTAGATACCCTTGACATCTTTACATGAGTGCCTATTTATACAAGTGCACTCTTACAAAATCATGGGCTTACACCCGAAAATTACGGACAATTACAAAAAGAGGGCTTTGACTCAACCCCGACACCCCTAAGACTATTTTGACGCGCAACTCCTCTTACAAGCTTCCACAAAAACCGCGGAGTTACCAAAATTAATGACCGTTAAGATGCGCGCCCCAACAGTGATGAACCTAAATCTATTTCCAGCAAATGACTTGGGCTAACATGCTTGTCTCTTGGCCGTGAATGCATTGAAAGTTGACTCCTCTATATGCTCTACAACAAAACCCTTCTACTAAGACCCTCCTTGGTTCATTTTCTAATCAGCCAAACCTCTTTTTGTAATGTTCCTTCATATCATTCACCTTGCCACAGTAATAACATGTGATGTTCTTCAGACTCTTGGTTGCATCTTCATCATTGTCTTTCCCTTTCTTCTTTGCTCACTTGCCTTTGCCCTTGCCTTTGGTGCAAAGGCCTGTTTTATACCCTCTACCTCACTACTGCTACCTAACTATTTCTTCCATCTGTCCTGCTGTAAGAGCTTATTGCACAACTCTTTAAACTTGAGGCCAACATTCGTAGTGGTGATGTTCATGGTCTCAATAAAGTGTTCATAAGCACGTGGTAATCTTTTCAACGTGATTACCACCATGTCCTCCTCTTCCATTCTCCAACCAATGGCTGATAAGTGTTCTTTGATATCCTCGATTTGAGTAAATGCTCCTATGATGATGCACTCTCACGGTTCACCCATCATGATCAAAAACAACATATTCTTCAAGAAGAATGCTCTGCACTTGTCCAAAGTTTCATGCAACTCTTGCAAATGCTTCTGAATTCCTACTGACATCTTCCTTGTTTGGACTTTAAGATGCATTTAATTTGTTATGGACAACTTGATTGGCATTGCAGCTTCTCTGTCTCGCTCATCAAACTTGTCCTGGTCTATAACCATCATTGGTGGCTGGATATTTCTACCTAGGACAATAGTAGCAATGCAACTGTACTCAAATATGGCCAAGTTATGTTGCTTCCATGTATTCTGGTTCTTACCAAAGTATCTTTGGCTACCTTCAAGCATGATGTTAGGTAAAGAGGCCATTGGTACTGTTACCTCCCAAATTCTTGCTTAGTGAAAAAAGTCCAAATCACACATGAGAGAACCTAAAGACAACCACTAGGAAAGCTACCCACTATCACCTCAATAGCCTTACCTTTCTCTCTTTAGGACTAGATGTCCTATATAACTCAAAGAGGGTTGTCCCTACAACAGTCTAAGGCCAATAAATGAAGTATATGAGAGATATAATGAGGAATTACGGTAAATCTGTTCTTGAGATTCACCTGTAATAATAAATTCCAGATTTAATTGTAGATTTAACTCAGCCAATAAAAGATGGTTAAACAGCTAGGATTGATGGGTAAGAAGACAAATCTGAGATCATATGTCAAGCCATAAATTGCAGATTTGTACAGCAAAATGTTAGGTCCTTTGGGATGGGTACGGCAAGAATTTTGGAACCCTGGAAGCAACCTGAAATTGCAGTTTCATATTTGGTAATTTCCAGAATTATTTATGCAGAAAATTACAATCCTATTTATGATGGCAAAACGAAATTTTAGGACCTTTACTCCATGAATTTTAAATTGCATAAAACAGAAAGTAAAAGTAAAGATTTTATGAGTTTTGGTGGTTGAAAGAGGGGCAACTAGTGCCTAAATCCCAGATTGGGTTAATAGAGTCAAAAGGGCTTCTAATAGGGTTTTTTAAATCAATTGTAGAGGATGAGAATGACCATCAATGGTGTATCATTGAAACTCCAAATTCGCTGGAAAACACATTAAGCAAATTTGCAAAAGGAAACAGTCCTAAGATCTACTTTCTAGTCTAGATTTAAGAGGCTATTTACTTAGGAAATTTCACCAAGCAAGAAAATTGTTTTTTATATCAATACTAAGATCATTTCCATTCATAAATAACAAGTAAGATAGGGAGAGGAACTTTCACACCTATTTTACTTCAATAATGATATTACACCTTAGATTTGAACCATAGACTTTTTCATTCACAAGCATTACAACAATTCCAGCAATAGTCTTCACAAAATCACCTCACGTGCAAGAAGCACCTTTATTCATTCATAAACACCAGAGAGAGAGATTAGACAATAGTATTCCCAAAGAGTATAAGCACTTTCAACAACCATTTCAAGTGGAGGAGCTTCAAATATGTAGGATTTGAGCTCAATAACCCCCACAATAAAATGATAATAATCCTTTAGATCTATTCTAGGGATCAATAAACAATCCAATATTCTGTAACCTCCTAAGTCAATAAAAACCTTTTGGCTCTTCGATATGCCATCATAGCGATCAGTCTCTACCAATAATAGTCCCTAGGTCTTCACACTCACAGATTTCATGGCTCTATCAAAGCTCTAATACCATTTCACAATAAATAGAAATCAAACACAAAAAAAAACAGATAACTCGAGAGAGTTCTCCATGTTGCATTAATTAAATGAGAAGTGAAGCCTTCTTATAAAAAGTTACATACAACTCAAATCAATTCACTTCATGAATGTGGGATAGATTGAGAAACACACTAAAGTGAAATGAAGCATAAAAGCGTAGTATAACTTTAGGTCAAAATTACTTTATTAATGCCTATGTCTAACGTCTAATTGACCAATATTTACTCTAGCACTAGCAACTCAATGAAGAAACGAAGCCCAAATCCAGAAGATTTTGAATTAACTTACTACTTGTAGAGGTGAGGACATCCGACAAGCTTGAAGGCATTTAAAGACTCAACCAACAACTCCATTGATAAAGAAATGACTAATGAGGTATGATAGTAATATGCTCTATGACCTCGAGGGAAATGAGGAATACACGCCACTGCATGAAGATTAAGAGTGGCGACTAACAACCAATCAGAAATGTTAGCGTTATGGAGTGGACTTCATACAGTGAACTCAAGAGGAATTAAAGCCTTGACAGTGATTGGCAACTCCATGATCACTATCAGACATCTTCAAGAAAGAAGCCTACTGAAAGAGATCCATCTCAGAAGAATCATGTTGCACATCCGAGCCATAATGAAGACGTATAACGAGGTTCACTGCTTTTATGTTTATCAAGACCTTAATAAGAATGTTGATGCCCAAGCCAATCAAGGCAGCCGCTTACGCCTAGGACAAATTATTGAAAAAGGGGGGAGTGAGGGGTATTCATCCATCCCCTAAGCACTTATCCCATCTCTATAACACTTCATTTGTCATATGGTTTACATACATTACTTGGCATCCATTAGGTGTCATAAGGGATTCATCGAGAACGATCGAGAGTCAAATCGCATGCCTCATTGTGCTTTCAAATCTCATCGCAATCAAGGCAATTTCATGAAGGCTCTGGATCATGAGCTGATTCGTTTTTCCAAATCTGACTTCTGATGGCATGCATCATGTGGAGAATTGATAGAAGGCAGCGACGAAGGGTAGCAAACTTTTTGCAAGTTCATTTTGGATCTGTCTTCAAAAACCTTGTTAAGTTGCCTTCTAAAACCTTGTTGCTAGAGGCTATGATAGTTGATTTGCTTAGCAGAGAAGGAGGACGATTGCTGGAGAATGTACATCAGCCTTTAAAGAGGCATTTTGTAGTGCATGGAAGTGATTTGTGGCTGAATGATGGGCTAACCTATTCCTATGTTGGAGATGATAATTATGTCAGTCCTATCCGACATTGGATAGAGAAAGCATGTAGCAGCACACACCAACCTTGGTGTGATTTGGGTGTTTCTTCCATCTTCAAAAACTCACTTCAGTTTTCAACCATACAAAGACAGGGATTCCAGCCTCTTGTTGCAGGATGCTTGATAAGATGATATAGTGGTTGCATTGGATCTTTGATTTCACTTAGCATTTGCATCTTCCTATTTTGTAGAGCAAGGTAGGGAAAATAAGCTCAATGTTCACGAGTAGTAGATTTCATTTATGTTCCCTTTGGCATTGGGCTCATGTCTTCATTTGTAGCACCTTTTAAGAAGGAGTAGTTAAATCAAAATTCTCAAGTCCTTTGTAATAGATTGGAATTGAAGACGTTTGTAGCATGTGGCAAGGATGTGAAGTTTTTTATCCATCCTGTCATGGACAACAAGCTCTTTGATTCATCTTGCAGGTACAGATTTAGAAGAGATTCTGGAATTCTCTTTCACCCCACAAAGGAGTGCCATCCCCATATGAAGCTAGTTGTTAACCCCTAAATATATTGGGGTCATTTCACATTTTTATGTGTTTGCCTCTCTTACCGAGGAAAGCAATAGATTTGGTGTTTAGTGGCAATCAAAGGTTGCAGGAGAGACAAGATTCCGATTTGACTAGAAGTGAAAAGGATCAAGATGCTCTCACATTGCCTGCTCCAGGAAGGTTCTTATCATCTCCAAGGGTTCGCTATCTTGATCTAGGATTTCTTCATGAAGGGCACACTCTTTATGTCTAGGGTTTCTTCATGATGGTAATGTACTTGTAATAATGGACTGATTTCTTCTAAGAAAAGTTGGTTGGGTTTTCTTCCAAGGTTGGGTTTCCTATGATAAAAATATTGTGTCTACTGTGCATGGCTCTCTTTCAATGACCCTTTTTGTTTCCCCTGCAATTTAAAGTTGAAATTTTCAGTATGTAACTATTCAATGAAAACAGAGGGATAAAATTACTATTTGAAATCATTAGGGAGTAATTATCAGATCTGAAATTTGTATTTCTACTGCTATAAGAAAATTCAACAAGAAGCACCTTGGAATGGCCCTCCATTGATTTTCTCTATGTTGAAGTAGTTTCATATGGTGGGTTAGAGCATGTTTATATCAGCCTAAGTATGCCTCCTTCTATAATGTTTAAACCCTCTTGATTGTTGCTCCTGACTCCATTGCCCAATTGGATAGAGCACTGATCTTAATCATCCAGCATCCCTTTAATTCTAAAGAACATTTTAAACTTCTTTCTAGGGATTAACTCCTTGTGCAAGAAAACAACTAGCCTAAAGAGAGGAAGAGTTGTTCTGGTGACAATAAGCAACCTTCCTAAGTGCCTCTATAGTTGCACTTCATTTAGGGACTTAAATATCTTCGAGTGCAAGGTTGGGAGGTAATAGCTCCCAAACAAAAAAAGGTCAGGTTTGGTCCAGATCAACCAAAACCTACAGGTTCAAGACAAAACTGGTTAGAACCGAACAGTTTGGCTGGTTTTGTAGTGGTGCACCTCCTTTCCCCAAAAAAGCAAAAAAAATAAAATTAAAACACAAAAGTAAAGCCTTACAACTACCCTAAAACCTTTTTTTTATCCATTTAATGATGCCCCCTTTTATCAAGAATGGACTTCTCTTGGATGACTTGCAGTTGCTTCAATCATCACAAAGTATGAACATTGGTGTTGGACCTTCAATGGCATTGAGTCAAGATGGCAAGTAAACCTATGCTAAGAATGTAAAGGATCTAGATTCAGATGATTATTTAGAAATATTTTATTATAGACTATAGTGTGATTGTTTTTGGACTTTGCAGACCATTCAGAACCTCAATGTTACTGTATTTTGGTTCAAATGTGTATTGCACTTGGTGCCATTTGCTATATTCACCTTTACAATGCTCTATATACATCAGAAAACTTTGCATATTTGGTGTCTAATGGTTTGGATTTACATGGATGTACATGAAGGAATTTTGTTTCATCAAAATTTAAATATTTTATGTATTATTTGGTCAACCAGTTTGGTTTTTTATTGTTTTACCAGTGCCTATTTTTGGAATCGGATGGTCCAATCTTGATAACATTGGCATAGAACTCCTTATATATAATCAACAAGGGTGAAAAGAGATCTTTAATGGATAATGATATACTTTGATATAGAAGATGAGTTTACCTTGGTCTCGAGTCGATGTTTTCTAAACAAATCCTAGAGAAAAGTGATGAGTTTACACCTTGGTCTCAAGTCAACGTTTTCTAAACAAATCCTAGAGACAAGTGTTGAATTTTCTCTTATAGCTGTAGAAATACAATTTTCAGATCTTGATAATTACTTCCTAATGATTTCCAAACATTAATTTCATCCCATTGGTATCATTGACTAATTATACACTGAAAACGTCCACTTCAAATTGCAACAAAAACACAAGATCACAGAAGGACAGCCATGCACAATAGACACAGATTTTACCCTGGAAAACCCAATCTTGGGAGAAAACCCAACCATTTTTTCTTATAAGAAATCAGTCCAATAATTCAAGTACATCACCATGAATACAAAACCCTAGCACATAAGAAGTGTGCCCTTACTCACAAGAAACCAAGATAAGATAGCGAACCCTTAGCAATGATGAGGACCTTCAAAAGATGCTCCTTAGCACCTTCGCTAGACCTCCTTGGAAAGTGCACATTAGTATAGCAGAGAAGAGATATTGTGATGATGATCTGGTTACAAATGAAACGATTGAGCTCTTATTTATACACATCAAGTCACTTTGATTTCACCTATGGGGCCGACTTGTACTTTGACCACTTCAAAGTTTCATGGGGCTTCTTCAATGCTTTCCAGGACTTCTTCAATGGTTCAATGAGCTTTGACTTGTCTTTTGGTTATTTCTTCTTTGCTTGAAAAGTTATCCATGGAGCCTTGTTGATGATCATCTCCTCACATGCACGTCTTGTTAGAGTTTGCACTTTAATTCAAATATGTTAGATATATAATCTAATGCAATAGGATCATTAAAAGATAGACAAGCGCAGCACAAAAGAGACACAAAGATTTTATCCTAGGAAAACCCTCTCTCGAGAAAAACCCAACAACTTCTTCAGTATAGATTCATCACTTAGTACAATGTCAAACAAAGATAGAAAACCCAAGATATAAGATCACATCTGCAGCTTCTTCTTCTTCTTCCCAGCAAACTTGTCTTTCTCTTCTCCTGGAGCGAACTTGCTTGTACTTGTTGTGTGTCCAAATGAGGGAGGGTGCCTCCCTATTTATACACTTCATGTGAGTGACCTAAAACCCCAACAAGGCCGACATTTTAGCCTTACTAGGCTAACTTCTCCTAGGGAAACTCAAAAATACAATTACACTTATTCTTTAGGCGACTATTTCCCCAACTTACAACGGAGGTTTTACCTCGATATTCTTACATGACCAAGTATAATAATAACATCTCCGAATGGAGGAAAAACATCTCCGAAGGAGGTACAATAACAAAAAGATAATAATAAAATAATACAACAAAAGAAAGAATATCTTCCTAAGTTACATTTACAACAACACTCCCTCTTAACAAGGAAGGATTTCATCTGACCCGGTCATCATCACAACTGGACACAGTCTCTGGACATCGTCATCATTGCTGGTCATCATCATCACTAGATCATCATCACCGCTGCAACAACTCTCATCTCGTCGACCATTAACTAGTGGCATCTCTCAAATCTATACATCATGAAAAGTTCTACAGAGCCAGCCCTATTTCATGATGGATGTAGGCCTAGATCCCATCTAGTACTTCATCAACTACAGGGCCAGCCCTTTTTCATGCTGGATGTAGGTCATCATATCCGTACAGTGCCAGCCCTTTTTCATGTTGGATGTACCTCGTACAGTGCCAGCCCTTTTTCATGCTAGATGTACCTATCCGCAGTGCCGGTCCTTTTTCATACCAGATGCCTATCTCTGCAATGCTAGTCCTTTTTCATACTGGATGTATATCTCTGCAGTGTCAGTCCTTTATCATATTGGATGCAGGCCTAGATCCATCTAGGACTTCATCATCTACGGAGCAAGTCCTTTTTCATACTAGATGTAGGCCTGGAACCATCTAGGACTTCATCATCTACAGAGATAGTCCTTTTTCATACTGGATGTAGACATAGAACCATCTAGGACTTCATCATCTACAAAGCCAATCATTTTTCATAATGGATGTAGGGAACCACTGGGACTCATCACTCCCTCTTGCAATGGACACCAATCTGCACAACTCCAAGCTTGTCCTTGAAGTACTCAAACGTCACTCTCCCTAGAGGCTTGGTCAAGACATCAACTATTTGCTTGTCTGTCGCAACATACTGGAGCTTCACTTCTCCTCTTTGCACCATATCCCGATACTTGATCTTGATATGCTTTGACTTGTCATGGAACACCGAGTTCTCGGACAACTTCACACAACTCTGGTTGTCATAGAAGATACAAGTCGCCTCTAACTCGAGATCAAACAAATCTGACAGTAGCTTTCGTAGCCATACTGCCTCACAACTGGACAAACAGGCTGCAATGTATTCCGCCTCGGCTGTAGTCAATGCCACGCTTGATTGCTTCCTGTTAAACCAAGAGATCATGTCAGATCCCAAACTGAAGCAGCATCCTGAAGTGCTTTTCCTATCTGTGGCAATGCCTACCCAATACAAATCAAAATAACCATGCACGTTAATCTTATGATCCGTCGCATACTCAATTGTTCCCTTCGGGTACCTTTATACATGCTTTGCAACAATCAGGTGAACACAACTCGGATATGTCAAAAACTGGCTCAATGTGTTCACAGCAAAGCATATGTTTGGCCTCGTGTTCGTCAAGTATATCAACGAACCAATCATCTTCCTATACATCATGGCATCAATTGTCTCCGAAGAATCATCACATAGTAGCTTCAAGTATGATGCCATGGGTGTAGCAATGACCTTGCAGTCCATCATTCTGAACCTCTTCAGAATCTCTACTACATGCTTTCCTTGACCAAGGAATATCCCAACTAAACTCTGCCACACCTCCAGCCCTAAGAAGTAGTGCATCATCCCCATGTCCTTCATCTCGAACTCTGCGACAAGCCTCCTCTTTGTATCTGTAATGAGCTCATCCTCACCTATTAAGAACTGGTCATCTACGTACAGTATGAGTATCACTGGTCTTCCATCCTCAACCTTGAAGTAGAGGTTCAAATCTACTTTACTCTTGGTAAAGCCTAAGCTCATCAGAAAACTATCCATCCTACCATACCATGACCTAGGTGCCTGTTTCAAACCGTACAAGGCCTTCTTTAACTTGCATACATGAGTCTGTCTGTCATGTGTCTCAAATCCAAGTGGGTGCTCCACGTACACTTCCTCTTCAACTACACCATTCAAGAAAGTTGTTTTGACATCCATCTGGTGTATCTTCCACTTCATTACTGGGACTAAGGAAAGTACAAATCTGATGGAAGTGTATCTAGCTACAGGTTCAAATGTCTCCTCGTAGTCTATGCCTTTTTTATGGGAGAACCCACGTGCTACAAACCTTGCCTTATATTTTTCAATGCTTTTGTCTGCTATATGCTTGATCTTGTAGATCCATTTGGAAGACACTATGGACTTCCCTTCAAGACTTGGGACCACCTCCCAGACACCATTCTTCATGATTGACTGATACTCTTCAATCATGGCGTCCTTCCATGCTTTCTTTTCCGATGCTTCCTCATAGTTGGAAGGTTCTTCATTAATGATGTCGCAAAGTAGTGCTACATAGCTGGTGTAAGCTCTTGGTCTCTTGCTTTCTCTAGAAGTCCCATCCGGAGCACCATACCTCTCTGCATCTTGGATAGCTTCACGTGCCCATGTTGGTCTTCTCTTATAGGAGTTCTTCTCACGAGGTGGATCTACAGGTCTCTGTGGTCCTGTCATGTCATGGTCTTCTTGGATCACTTCTTCCATAACTGTATCTTTGGTTCTGGGAACTTCGGGTTATTCAGTTTCTTCGGTGTGGAATTGTCTTGATTTGTTGTACGTTGAGTCTTCATCAAAAGTTACGTCCTTGCTGGTCTCGATCTTCTTAAATCCTAGAAAGTATATTCTGTATGTTTTTGATGTGTCACTATATCCAGCAAATATGCCCTTCTTTCCTAAAGGGTTTAGCTTTGTCCTCTTTGCTTTGGGAACATGTATGTACATAGGGAAGCCAAATATTTTAAGATGGTTGACTTCTGGTTTTTCTCGTGATAAAGCTTCTTCTAGAGTTTTGTTATCCAAGACAGTGAGGAGTTCTATTTTGTACATACACGGTTGTTCTTGTTGCTTCTGCTCATAGGTGCATAGGAAGGTCTTGGTCATGAAGCATCGCCTTCGCTGCTTCCATTATCGTTCTATTCTTGCTCTTTGCAACACCATTTTGTTGAGGATTGTAGGGAATACTCAACTCCCTCTTAATCCCAGATTCTTTACATAGGTCTTTGAATTCTTTTGAGGTGAACTCACCGCCATGTTAGTTTTTACAAGATTATAGCAGTATAACTTAATTGCAAATAAACAATAGGATCTCTAGAAGAAAGACAAAGCACAAAAACAAAGAACACAAGAATTTATCCTAGGAAACCCAATCGGGAAAAACCCAGCAACCATTCATATAGAGATGATAGCTTCTCAGAGCAGAGAGAAAAGATCTCTATAAGATACAACCCCAAAAAACACTCCTTTTGAATGCAGTAGCGAACCTTTTCTGCTAGAGCGAACTTGTTGTGAGTGAAAGAATGAATGAGGAGGGGCGCCTCCTATTTATACTAATTTTCCCAGTGAAAATTTACTAGGGCCGACCTACCATAGGGAAATACAAAATTAATTTTATTTTTATTATTTTCTTGTGTATTCTTTCCCCGGGGTTTACATTGATTCTTTCTAGGGTTTACATGAGTGATTACATCCGTATAATCTCCCATAGGAGGTACAAGAAAATACAATACAAGTACAATAAGAATAACTTCTGAAGTTGCACAAATTCCAACACTCCCTTTCTACAAGGAAGGTCTTCTTCAGATATGGTCATCATCAACATCATGAGCATCTAGGTCTCTTCTGTACATCTCATTTGTCTCAATCGTCTCTATACATACTAAAGGTTGTCAACAATGTCTCCATCCGTCGAGAGGTGTCATCATGCATCTGGTCTACTCAGTCCATCGATAGATCCATCAGTTCTGCAACTCTTCACAGTTCATCGAAGAGTACAATAATCAACATCTCATCTGCGACAAGTCAAGTCCGTCTCTAACCGAGAATCAGGACATGCTTCACACGGCCATCAACTACCAGTTCATCTCAAGTGTTGGTGGGAATTCTCCTACACCAAGTTGAAAACCAGGGTTGGTGGGAATTCTCCAAAACACCAAGTTAAGAACCAGGACAATTAGAGGTCACTAGTGTACACAACCATCTACTACCAAATTCATCTCAAGAGCTGGTGGGAATACTCCAAAACACCAGATTGAGAATCAAAACGTATAGTGGTGACCAGTGCACACAACCATCCAATACCTGCCCGTCTCACAATGCCAATGGGATTTCTTCCCATGTCAGGCTGAGATTCAGAACAAGTAGTGGCACCAGTGTGAAAGCAGCATAGATGTCTGTCTCAACTTTCCCTCTCCACGAGGGATGCATTTTCTTCTACTCCAAGTCTTCTGCAAAAGTGTTCAAACTTTGTCCTGAAAAGAGGCTTGGTAAGAACATTTGCAGTTTGGTCATCTGTCAGAACATATTGTAACTCAACAGCACCTTTCTACACCATATCACGAATGTTATGATATCGAATCTCTATATGCTTCGTCTTGTCGTGAAACACGGGATTCACTGACATCTATATACAACTATGGTTGTCACGGTGAATCACAATTGGTCCTGGAATCTAACCAAATAATCCAACAAGGATTTTTCGAAGCCATACTGTTTCTTGGGCTGCTGTACTGGCGGCCATATACTCGGCCTCTATGGTGCTAAGTGCTACTGAGGTCTACTTCCTGCTACACCAGGAAATCACTGCAGAGCCCAAACTGAAGCACCATCTGGAAGTACTCTTCCTATCTGCAACACACCCAGCCCAATCTGAGTCAAAAAATCCTTGCAATGTCATATCACATCCTGAAGCATATCTTAGGCCATATCCCACAGTGCCACGTAAGTATCTGAGAACATGTTTTACAGAAACCCAATGAATCTGCCTCAGATCACTCATAAACTGGCTGAGAATATTTACAACAAAACATATATATGGTCTGGTGTTTGTCAAATACTTCAGAGAGCCAATCAACTGGCGATACATGGTGGGATCAGTCATATCAGAATTTGAGGTCTATTCCTTCAACTTCTTGAAATTTGCAGCCATGGACTTGAGGTCCAACATCCCAAATCTCTTCAGAATATCAATGGTGTATTTTCCTTGACTTAGTAAAATTTCCTTCTACCTCTGCCATACTTCTAATCCCAAGAAGTAATGCATCAATTCGAGGTCCTTCATTTCAAACTCAGAGGCAAGCTTCTTCTTACACCATCCAATTAGTTTCCCATTTCCTGTGAGAAACAAGTCATCCACATACAGGTCCAAAATTAGTGGCTCATCATCCACAATTTTGTAATAAAGATTGGGGTCTGCATCACTCTTAGTGAATCCCAAGTTTACCAGGTATCTATCTATTCGTCCATACCAAGCACGAGGTGCTTGCATGAGTCCATATAATGCCTTATAAAGTTTACATACGCCAAAATATTTCCCATGGATAATAAACCCTTATGGTTGTTCAATGTAAACTTCTCCCTCGATAATACCATTGAGGAAGGCGTTCTTTACATCCATCTGATGCAGTTTCCATCCCATAGCTTAAGCAATAGCGATGATGGTTTTGATGGAAGTATATCGAGCCAAAAGAGCAAATGTTTCATCATAGTGTTTTTCCATGCTACCATCTGCTCTGTGTTTAATCTTGAAAATCCATTTGGAGGTCACTGCTAACTTCCCCTCAGGTCTCGGTACAACCTCCCATACATCATTTTCCATGATAGACTGGAACCCCTCCATCATGGCATCCTTCCAAACTTGGTGTCTAGATGCTTCTTCGTACGTGGTAGGCTCTAAGTCAATGACGTGACTCATCAATGCTACATAACTCGAGAACCTCTGAGGTCTTTTGCTTTCCCAATGGGTTCTGTGTGGGGCTTCGTGCCCCTCTGCATCCTGCAATGCCTCTTGTGCCCATCTAGGCCTTTTCTGGCTTACTGCCATATCTGTGGGAGCATCAACAGGATCAATGGGATCGATCGGTTCATTATTTTCTTCAGACTCCCTCGTAATTTCTGGAGGGGGAGATGATCTCGTTCCTTCGTCATCATCGATCTCCATATTAGATCCTCTTCCTTTTCAGATAGCCATCACTTCTTCAAAGGTCACATCCCTACTGACTTCGATTTGCCTCAATCCTGGGATGTATGTTCTGTAAGCCTTTGAAGACTCATTGTATCCCACAAATGTTCCTTTCTTGCATGAAGGTCCTAGCTTCATCCTTTTATCCTTGGGCACATGAATGTAGACTGGGAAGCCAAAGTTACGAAGGTGGCCCACTTCTGGTTTCACTCCTGTGAAGGCTTATTCTAGAGTCATGTTCTTCAAGATTTTATGAGGGCATCTGTTTGGTACATAAACAGTTGTTTTGGATGCTTCTGCCCATAAGAACATCGGTAGACTCTGGTCATGTATCATGGCTCTAGCTACCTCCACAACTGTTCGGTTCTTCCTTTCCGCAACCCCATTTTGTTGAGGTTTGTAGGGAACAGTAAGCTCCCTCTTTATTCCTACTTCCTTGCAGAAATCATTGAACTCTGTAGTGGTATATTCTCCACCATTGTTTGATCTCAGGATCTTAATCCTTCTTCCTAACAGATTCTCGACTTGTGCTTTGAATTCTTTCAATAAGCTAAGTACTTCCTCAGATTCCTTGGTCTTGAGAAAGCATATCCATGTCTTTCGTGAGTGGTCATCAATAAATGTTACATAGTAGTTGTAACCACCCAATGAAGTAACAGTCATGGGTCTGCACGAGTCAAAGTGGACTAGATCCAGTATTCCCTTGGATTTGCTTTCACTTTTCGGAAAGGAACCCTTGGAATTCTTACCAAGTACACATCCTCTACATATACCATCACGGTCTACAGGAAGCATTGGTAGACCTGTAACCATGTTCCTTAATGTTGGGAGAGATTGATAGTTTAGATAAGCTAGTCTTTTGTGGCATAGCTCATTGATGTTAATGGAATCATGGACTAAAGCTTGAGCTGGTAGAGTGCTCAAACAATACAAGCTTTCCTCCCTTACACCAATCACTTTTGTTGTGTTCATGCTAGAATTCTTGTGCCATGCAAGCACATTTCCATCTGCAAATGTAACTCTATATCCCTTGTCTTCTAAGGCAGAGATGAAGACAAGGTTTCTTTTCATACCAGGTACATAAAGCACATCATTCAAATGGGGTAGGTCATTGGATTCCAACTGAAGAGAGGTAGATCCAAATCCTTTCACAGTGTAGTTGGCATCATCTCCAAGTACAACACAAAGATGGGATTCTTTCTCAACAACTTCAGAAAGGTTCTCTTTATAACCAGTCATATGCTTAGAAGCACCACTATCTATAAGCCATGTATCACTAATGGTGGGAACAGTACCTGATAATGTTGATATGAAGAATTATGTACGATCTTCATTTCTTTGCTTCTTGTGATGATGACCTTCTTCCACATCAGCAATTGAAGCTTCATGCTTCCTCTTGTTTACACTAAAGCACTTGTTTGCATAGTGACCATATTTCTTGCACTCATGCCATTGTATATGTGATAAATCCTTCTTCTTTTCCCTCCGATATGGAGAAGAGCTTGGTATCCTAGCTTGGTGCTTATGTTTGTGAAACTTCCTTCCTTTTCCCTTTCCTTTCTTGGCATGAGTAATGAAGGATTGATTCTCCTCAACTTGAGGACCATGGAGTGTTTGTCTTGTTGCAAACCTGGCCTCTTCCTGAGTGCAGTCTGCGCATAACCTGTCAAATTTGGGCAGCTTGGTTCGACCACTTATGGTTTGGATGAAGGACTCCCAAGATGGTGGAAGACCATTTAGAGTGGTCATGACAAGCTCCTTTTCTTCAATGTTATCTCCACTAGACCTTAGCTTGTCCCAAAGTTCGGTGATCCTCATGAAATATGAGGCAATTGATTCGGACTTAATCATCTTCATATTTGACAGTTGGTTCCTCAATGTGAGAGTCACAATGATGCTACTACGTTCAAATAACTTCTTCAAAGTCTTGAACATCTTCCTAGTTGTCTTCTTTTCTGAGATTTGTGGAACCATGTGATCTTTGAGGAGGCGTCACACAGAGTAAGAGAGGCAGATATTACTGATTGGTTGAGGACATACTTTTAGCCAAGTGTGCAGGTGCATGGGGCAGAGGTCAAAAGAACAAAGCAAGGGACAGTCGAGGGTTTACAGCCAGCAAGATCAAAGGCCTGATCTTGAGGCATCATTTTCTAGCAGTTTGTCATTGTATTTTCCTCAGTGGGACATTATCCCAAGATGAGAAACTAGGATATTATAATTAATAAAATCAATATGTTGTTGAATTTTCGCCAATTAGGTTTTTCCAGGGTAAATATGTGTCAAATGTGTTGATGATTTCCAGTTATTTTGTTGCGTGATTTGTTGTGAATTCAGTGTATTTTTTATTAATAATTTGCAAGTAAATTATTCGTGACATTAGATTGGATCTAGGTTCTAATAATCAACATGGGATCAAAGCCAAAGCTGAGGATTTATGCTATGAGAGGAAATGACCATTAAAGAAGATTTACGTGAAATAAAAATAAATAAAAATTGTACAGACATACTATACAGTCGTCGTACAGGACATGCGATCATACGTACAACCGTCATTCTATGTGGAGGAGGTCGCATGCAATAGTAATCGCCAACAGAGGGAGTTATCGGGCTGGATCTGGCCACCAAAAAAGAACTCATGAAGTTAAGAGCAAGGTCGTCACTGTGAGGGAGTCTATGCTGCAGGGATACAGCTGACTATGGAAGTTGGTAGACGCTATGGAAGATCCGGACAATCAAGAGCTACAGCAAGCAGAGCAGATCATGGTTCGAGGGGAGGAGACAACACTGTAGACAGAGATGAAGTGGTGGTGGATCTGTGCGGAGGAGTTCCATGGGCAGACAGATCAAACGCAGGAGGAGCCAAGACAGCACGAGATGTGGTGGAGATGGATTGTGACAACACAGAAGGCAGAGTTGGGACCAACCGCCAAGAGAGAAGAAAAGGCTATGGTTGTTGAGGATGCATGCACATGGAAGGGAACAGTGAAGAGAGTGTTAAAATAACGTAACTTCAGAAGCTATTCTATCTGTATTATTATTATTCCTCCATTCGGAGATGTCCTTAATGTAATTCGTCATGTAAAAGTCATGAGGTAAAACCTTCGTTGTAAGTCGGGGCAATAGTACCCATAAAAGTATTTATAAATATTATTTTGAGTCCTTCTAGGTAGGTCAACCCTAATTAGAGAACCTGCACGACCTAGTTAGGTAATTAAGTCATTCACCTGATGAATATAAATAGATGAGGCGCCTCCTTCATTTACACACACTTCTCACTCAAGCATTGCGAAAGAGAGAGAGAGAGAGAGGAAGTATACTGCGGAAAGGGAGTTGATATTCTTGTTCTTAGGGTTTTACAATGTCCTTGGTCGAATTCTATATCGAGGAAGTTTTGTTGGGTTTTCTCCCCCGTGAGGGTTTCCCGAGATAAATCTCTGTGTTCTTTTGTGTGGCTGTGTTTATCTTTCTTTTAGTGATCATTTGCTTATGGTTATGATGTTATGATGCTAAATGTTTTTGATATCTTGTATATCCATTAAAATTCTAACATGGTATCAAAGCCACCCTGAAAGAAGTCTTTGTGCAGCAGAAAACTGCTACAACTGCAGCTATTGGAGATTAGGGTTTCATGCTTGAAAACCCTACAAGGCAAAATCTAGTCATCTTGGCATTTTCGCTATAACTCGAGTTTGGTAAATGCTCAGGAGTTGAAACTTGGACAAGCCGAAGATGAAATCTTGTTGTACCTTGTGTGTGAGTTTCAGCCTCATATTTGTTGTACTTTAGGAGATATGATTCCTCCAAATTAGGGTTCCAGCCTCTTCTACGCTTCAGTCTTAAATAGGTGACCTAGGGAGAATTGCTATATCTCGGGATAGGAAGGTCCAAATCAAATTTAGCAAGATGTTGCAGATAAGGCACGGACTGTAGTTTCTGTGGTGCGAGTTTCAGACCCCGAACTTGAAACAGTGGCACATGGCAGTCCGTACAAGTTCGCTATATTGAACCGGTCCTCAAACAGGTCACCTTGGGAAACTTATCATAAGTTCCACTTGGGAAATGCAATTCTGCTCTCACCTGTGGGGTTGGAAAGAAGACATATCAGGCTATATCAGTACAAATTTTCAAACCTTTGGGAGCAAGAATTTTGGAGATACAGCAGAATCAAGATCAAACAATTCTGCAGAAGAAATTGGAGAAACTAGGGCTTCCTGTTCCAGGCACTTCCCTCCATCGATCAGTTGAAAAAAGACTATTAAACTCACCCTAGGAGGGCGCATCTTTCTATGGAATAATTTTCTCATTTTGTGGATTTTCAATTTTTGACCTAACATTATTGCCAAGGAAAACTAAGGCATCAGATATTTTGTAGTTTTGTCCACAATTTTGGGAAAATGAGTATGTTGCTTAGCTCGCCTTGAGGAGGCGCATCTTTCTATCCATTCAGATCTGAAAGTTACCTAAGTTGAAACATTAGGGTTTCTCTGTCAAACCTTAGGTCCACCAAAAATAGTTTTCATAAAAGCTTTCAAGCAAGCATCAAGTTGAAGCAATCTCATTGGTAAGTTCTATCCTCTTTATTTCCATTTGAGGTTCTCATTTTTATCATGATAACAAACAGTACCAAGCTTGAGGACAAGCTTGAAGGAGCGAATAACTTCTGAGCATGGAAGTGTAGAGTGCTTCTCATACTTGAAGAAGCATGACTTGGAGAACTATGTCAAAGGAGAGGTTGCAGATCGAGAGGCAGATGAAGACAAAGCAAAACATAAGGACATAGTCAAAGCTAAGAGGATTATTTTCGTCTCCAATGGATCCCACATGTATCATCCTTGAAGACTCCCAAGGAGATGTTCGATGCAATGACCAACTTGTACAAAGAAAAGAACATCAACAGAAAGATGACCTTGAGAACTCAACTCAAGGATGTGAAGATGCAGATATCAGAAAGCATTCAATTTTACTTCACAAGGATCTCTCATATCAAGAAGCAACTAGAAGCCATTGGAGACAATGTCAAAGAAGCAAAAGTGGAGATTACAACCTTGAATGGTCTCCCAAGTTCATGGGAATCTTTCATTCAAGAGATTTGTTCTAGAAGGAAGCTCACCAATGGAGGAATGCACATAAGAAGAAGCTTGATTGATAACAAAAGAAGAGATGGATGAATATGACAATCAAACCCTAACAACTCATGCCAAGAAGAGAAAGAACAAGAAGGACGAACATTCTCACAAGAATAAAAAAAATTAGAAGAAGGACCTCCCACAGCTCAGATGTTTCAGTTGTGATGAGAAAGGGCACATTGCGAAAGAATGTCCCAAAAGGAAAGAATGGAAGGATGATATGATCAAGAAGTACCAGTCGATCATGTAGAATGATGTTTGGAGACCTGAAGGGAAGTTTTGTAAAGTCTTCCAAGTAGATCTACAAGATCAAGCATACAACAGATGGAAGTATAAAGAGATACAAAGCAAGGTTCGTGATTTATCTCAGAAAGAGGAAGTCGATTATGGCAAGACACTTCTCTAGGGGCTATACACACCTCTTCAATGGTGGATATTACACTAGATAGTTAGTGTAATTGAAGTAGATCGAGCAACCTCCAGGATTTAGGACTCTCTACAAAGAACCACCAATGCGCAGACTGATTTGTACAAGGTCAAAGATGGGTGCAAGAGAAACTTGCAACAAAGATGGAGGATCTTGATATCCAGTGACCTTGAGTGGTGACATAGATGGATAAACAAAAGATTAGCAGCAGCGGAGGCTACATGTCACTCCAATGTCAGAGTACAAAATGTAGAGAGAGCATGGTGCTCCACTTCAGAGTGAGTGACTAAAATATATCTCAAAGGTTGAGAATCTTGACATGATTCTCGGTGTGGCAAAATATAAAGGATATTTTCCTTAGCCAAGGAAAATGTGCAGTAAGCCCTTGAAGAGGTTCAAGATTTTGGGCTATAGCTACACCGATGGCATCTAACTTGAAGTTGCTATGTAATCCTACTTCAAAGACAGTTGATGCCATAGTCTCCAGGAAGAACATTGGTTCGTTGATGAACTTGACGAATATGAGGCCGGATATTTGCTTTGCAGAGCCGAGATGTGTTCACATGGTTGTGGCAAAGCACGTACCTAAAGGGTAAAATTAAGTATGGCCTCGTGTATGCAAGAGACCATAGGATTTGCCTGCAGGGATATGATGACTCTGATTGGGTTGGAAGTGCTACAAACAGAAAGAGCACTCCAGCATGTTGCAGAAAGCGGACCAGTGTTTCTCTCAGTGCAACCAAGGATGAATATATTGCAGCTGAGAAGAAAGCAACGGAAAATTCCTCAAGTAATGAAGAATATGATCCAAAAGAATTCTACCGATGAAGATGAAGATCATACTCTTATCCATTTCAGCATTGGATAGGAAGGGATGCATTTGTAGGACACACAGATTCAACACCAATACACAGTTCTATTTGATCTATGGTGTAAGAAGACTTGCTCAGTATTTCCAATCATAAGCAAGATAGGCTAAGAATCAGACGATGAATTAGAGTAAGTCGTCAGAGACTCCAGTAATTCATGCAAGGAGACAGAGATCAAGATGGAGTCTGTTGTCGCCTTTCACACACCTGGGTCACGTGGCAGAAATCTTCAAGCCACTCAGTGTGTCCTTGGGGGTAAGTCTCGAGTCAAGGCTGTCACCTTGTTCTTGACTCCTCCGTTTAGGCTCAACTCCTAACGAAGCCAAGGGGGGTAGACCCTATTAAGTTACTAAGGACAATTTACTTAGTAAGGTGATGTTAAACTGAATGAGTTACTTAGGAGTTCGAGATTTAGCTATGGACAATCAAAGATGACAAGATATGAAAATAAGAACACGAAAGCACAATGCTGAGACACAATATATATATAAAGCAAGAAAATAACCAATGCCTTAAAATGGAGTCCAAAAATAGAATCAATATACTTGCATGTGCTTGGAGTGAATGTTTTGCGATTGCCTCTTGGTACATTTTAAGTTAAATTTGAAGTGTGAGTTGATTAAAATTAGGCGAAGGGGGGACTCCAGATATACCCGAGAGTACTTGGAGTATGTCCAAAACTAAACCTTCACGGCTACCCGCAAGGAATATGTGGGCTGAAATGGAGTCTCTGGGGCTATTGTTCGTAACGCACCCGTTAGGGTGTGACAGAGATCGACGCCCCGAGGTCACTTTTCAGAAGTTCCCGCTTCTTTGAGTATTTTGCCACCGTAAAGGTTTGATCTAGGTTTTCGATTTTCACCTGATGGTTTGTCAGTTGGGGAGAGTGAGTCCTAATTATACTAGTCACCCAAGTGCTTTTGATGCAGCTTGACTGATCGAACGAACCGCAGCCAAGTGCAGAGCATACACACTGGAGTCTTGTCAATTTTAGTAAGTTTTAAACTGGGTGTTCTTGTTTAAAAGAAAACCCTCCAAGAACCTCTTTCGATCCAAGTGGGTCTCAATCGGAAAATCGAGGAGGGGTTAATTTTATAATAGCTGAAAAACAAATGATCAAAAGAAAACAGATACACAATTCTAGTTTTCTAATTAGTCCTACCACGAATCTCTTTCCCCTTTCGGGTCAATCAGGAAGTCGTGGGGTAAGTATTAAGATTACTTTGAAATATAAAGTATGGAATATGAAATTAATAATAAGATAAATTATACTACCCTGCAGATTAGATCAATGCTGGTTTGAAAAAGGAATGAGCAAAAAGCAACAAAAATGACACCGACGCAAATCCCCCCAGGGGGGATGGGGAATGGGCTCGAAAGAGCCTATTCAAAAAATAATTTTATTAACAGCGGTTACAATATCAGAGAACTGATATAATTCCTCTTGATCCTTATATGGATTGAAATCAAGAGATTACAAGGTGAGAAAATCAAAGGTTTTAGTCAAATGGGAGGCCCCTGGGGGGATTTGAACGCTCCTGAGGACACTTCCGAACAACAGCTTCCTTTCTTTTCTGTTACACCTGCTAAAAACCAGCGAGCATGTTAAAATAACATATGCCCAAAAGCACTTTAAGAGTACCTTTGGATTAGCCTACCTTAACTCAAAAAAAAATGAACTTAAAACTAGCTAAACAGGTGAAAAAGGAACCAAGGAAAGCAAGCTTTCCTTGGGATCTTGGCTTGCTGTTTGTGCAGCCAATGAAATGTGCACTTTTATTGCAGAATATTAAATTTTATCATACAGCAAATGAAACCACCTTAACAGCAAGCTACGAATTTTCACTAAAATGCTTGCGAAAATATGGTAATTTTAGCTAGATCTCTTAAAATTGAACTTTATGTGCAAAACAAAACTAAGATCTAGAGTTTGGAAGGGATCTTACTAACTAGATCTATGTGTATTTTTCTTAATGAGACAGATCAAAGTAATAAGAAACCTTGAAAGTATCCAGTTTGAAGAAAATTTAAGATTTTTAAAGGAGAGAAAGGGGAAGAGAGGTGCTTGTTGTTGAAGCAGATCTGCAGAGAAAACTTGGTAGTGAAGCACTGAGGGGCACAATCTTAGCAATCTCTGCTGGAAATCAATGGAATCAAACCTGAACCATAGATCTTCCAGTCACTGCAAACCTGTAAGCTACAAAACAACTCCTGCAAACAGAACTATCAAATCTGAAGATACATATGAGAAGTAGATGATACAGCATGCAAATAATCTTATTTAGCATACAAGTATTAGCTCATTCAAACATATGCAGCAAAATAGAAGTAAGTAAGCTTACTTACAATGATCTATTCCTATGATCTCAATAACCATTCAGGCAAACAATAGTTAAGTGCAAAAAATTGAAAAAATAGCAGTTTCACCTCGAATGCAGCATGACAATGACAATCCACACATGAAAAGTACTCCACAATTGAGCCTCCAAAGCTTCTCTTTATTTCAACAAATGAAGATCAATACACAGTTACAATGGCAAGCCCTTCAGTCCAGCTCTAACTCTAGGAAGAGGAGGCTTATGCTTGGATATATACAAAAACAAGGAGATCCAGCCCAGGGGGGGCGCAAATCCCAAGGAGATAGACCAAATATGCTGATGGAGAGTCCATCAATGCCTGATCTGTGTCTAACTAAGCCAGATCTGAGTCTCACTGAGTGCAATTGTCAATCGGAGAGCTGATCTGACTAACACCTCAACCTGTTGACTGAAGCATCCACCAAAACTCATCCAGATGAGCCAAAACGTGTTGAGGAGAGAGGGAAGGCGAAATTCCCCATAAAGGATGTTGAAGATCAACTCTGGATCTGATTTGATCACCTCCTTCAGTCAAGGATTTGTCAAATCCAGTCAATCTGCTTCAGATCTGACTGATATCAATCAAATCGGCTGAGAATCCACTGATCTATGATTTTGGATTTGCTCCATTATTCATCAATTTATTAATTAAAATAATCAATAATTGATTTTTGAGGCTT